>BQNB010004433.1:0-107807 GCA_026074375.1 Tanacetum coccineum | reverse complement strand
CTTCTTGATTTTATTATCGACTAAGTTGCATATTTGGTCTATATTGGTTTTTATAAGGTTGAAGAATCCGCTGTCCGTACCTATAAGCTACCTTACACCACCCTCGCTCCTACAATTTGTCATGGTTTAATAGCTCATAACCTAAAACCCTAATTATTTGAATTTAAATCCAGAAATAAAGCGTGAGATTGGTAACGTTATTGTTGGCCCGTTCTCTAAGGATCAGTGATATAAAACTCAATCACAATATACCAAATATTGCAACTTTTGTGAAAAACCAGTAATTCTATTAATCTGTCATCATCAACTAGATTATTTACATGTCTATCTATTTATATAAAATGAAAAGGCTTGAGATGAAAGGTTGTGTTAATTCAAACAAACCAACAGATGTGTCCCTTCACATATAACTGCCTTATTAACTAACTTTATAACTAACTTTATAACTAACTTTATTTCCAGCAGATTGGGATTAACCCAACATTCTCCTCTTTAATCACAATCGCTTTGTCATTGATCTTTAAGTCCAATAAGTTGTCTCATTGTTAGGAACTTGAACTTTGGTTTTCAATCTTCAATATATTTGATTCTTGTGCAGTAGTCTCGCATAACTCCACTTGGTCTTTAATTCATTTGTAGTCATCTCACATAACTTCATTTAGTCTTCATTCTTGCTTCCTTTAACACTCACTGTAATATTGATCAAATTTGGAAATTGTCTGCCTGCGATTTCTGCACTCCCTGCGGTTTCTGCACTCTCTGCGATTTCTGCACTCCCTGTGGTACTCTCGTTGTATCATTTCTTTTCAGTTATAGTCGCCATAAGCAATGTTGGCTCTAAGTCTTCTTCAATAAGATTGGACTGTTCTCTGACTTGATTCTTGCGTTTGTTTGGACATTCATAGGCATAGTGTCCAAGTTTGTGACATCGGTAACATGTGATTTGAGATTTGTCTCTTGTATCTTCTTCAAAAGACGCTCGTTCTTCCCTTTTAGATTGATAATTGTTTGTTGTCTTATTCTCGGCCTCGAGACTGGTTAAATCTTCCACGTTCTCTAAAAGGTTTTCTTTGGCCTTCATGTCGTGTGAACATCAATATCTCTTGACTGTCCACTGGTATTCCCTTCTTACTTTTAAGTCTTTCTTTAAATGTATTTAATCTTCCGATTGCTTCGTCTACTGACATCTCATCTAAGCCTGAGTATTGTTCAATAGATGCAATAATCTGAAGGAATTTTTCGGGTACGACATTTAATAATTTTCGTACGACAACGGAATCTTCAAATGTGTGCCCTAGACTAGCAGCTTTATTTACTAGTGTTGTTAATTTTCCACTGAAGGTCTCAATTGTCTCGTCTTCCTTCATATGTAACATCTCAAAGTTGGATTTGAGTGTTTGTAATCTTGCTTGTTGGACTCTTTGTTCACCAATGTGTCTAGTTTTCAAAGCATCCCATATGGCTTTCGCGGTTTTGTGCTTTGTTATTTGAAGCAATTGTTCTTCGGGTAAAGCTTGGTAAAGAAATGCGATAGCAGTCTTATCCTTCTTGTTGTCTGATTGAGTCGTCTCTAGCGGCTCTATCATTTCCCATAAACCATTCGCTTTGAGAATGATTTGCATTCGAATTGCCCATGATGAGTAATTCGAGGGTTTTAGCATCGGACATTGGAATTGAGTTGTACTTATAGTACTTACTTCTTTCTTTGAACTATCTCCACTTTCTTTTGTCATATCTTTATGATATTGTATAATTCTCCAATTGAAATATCTAACACTAAGTGTGTCGAAATTTCTCTTTCTGGTGAGCTGTTTTGTTTTGTGCCTTACAGGCTATCAATAATTTACGGGGAACTAATTTTTCAAAAAAAACTATGCCTGGATATTTTATATTTAAAGTTGAATAACCTAAGGTTAATTACTCCTTAAGTTATCCTTTGTAATATAATAAGTTGTGTATTCACTAGTTAGATGCCAGGATACCTCTCTATATCTGTAATTTATATATCTAGAATAATAGGATCACCAATAATTAACTGTCTTTGCTCTTGGATAAGTAACAAGTTGGACTAGCATGTGACCTAGGATCAACAAATAACGTTCTGATTTCCTGAGTAAAGACCTGGACAAGTGGACTACTGGTATATAAAGAGCCGTTAAGCAGTAAATTAGTAATGTCTTGATGACCTAGGGTTTGATAAGATCACCATTATTAATCTCCTAAGATAGATTATAATCAGCCAAGATTGCTTTTTGCAGATGTGGTTAATTGTGACTAAATTGTCATGTCTAGGTTTTAGAAAGAAGTATCGCCTAAATCTAGGAATGATATACCAACAATGTGATAGGACAATCATTGCACTTATAAACTAAAACATGCATTTTATTAGAATAAATATGATTAATACGTTTTATTAGAATCACAATTCACGAATCAACTACACATTCTTATACAGTAAATTGAACTATGTAAATAAAAGTTTGAGAGTAAACCAACATAATCAATAAAACTCTTTCCTAGAGATGTGACCTCGTAGTTTTAAAATATTATCAACAGAAGTTTTAGCTTATAGGTAACATATGCGGATTAATAACGATCAAATTAACTACAAAACAAAAAAGGAATATACAGTTCCAATTCAGATATATCAATTAACTGAAACAAACAGAACTAACAATAAGCAAATCCAGTTAGCGGTATGATTAACAGAAAAAAGATAGCAAATTGGATTAATAAAACTTTTATAACCATAAAATGGAATAAAGGATAATACCTCGAATTAATTTGAAGAAACAAATAAAGATAAAATTAGGCATTTTTTGATTCGGATTGATTGTATGTGGATTGATTAGGGGGGTTGTGGGTGGGTGGAAGCCGGTAGGTGATTAAGGGTTTTGAAAGTTTTGTTTTTTGGGTTTGTTGCAATTTTCGTTTTGACTCTTAAGGTTTTTGTGAATTAACTTCGCTCTCTCTAAAGCTTTTTTTTATTATACTTGTGACACATATTTTTTTGTGCATAATTTTATTAAAAAACGAATAAAAATGAAATTTTTGTAACACATTGGTCAAATAAAGAAATATTTAAGGTTTTTTATTAAATATTTTTATAAAAATAAAATATAATCAAAAGAATGTTTCTTATTAAGGAAACAATCATTTTTTTTGAAATACGAAAATCCTCACTTGAGGTTTTCCTTTACTAGATAAAAGATATGTCCCTAATATGCACCGTAGTATTTAATGGCTATTAGTTAATTCACACGTATGAGTATACGTATATTAGCTTGCCGACTCAAGTTGTTAGTCACATGCGAGCATATCTTTACTAATATATAGGAGCAAGGATATGAGTTGGAATATGTGACTAGACATGATATCTATGACATGGCACCTACATGACATACTTTTGGTAACAACAATGCCATGTCAAAGGGCATTTTTGTCCACAATTAATTACTTTTCCTAAAAATGTGTAAAAATTTAGCCACTTTCCAGACTTGAAACCTGGTATGTTGATTCAAGAAACAATGCTTCAACTGCTTTACCACGCCAATTTTTGTGATAGAATATTCAAAAACAAAAGTGTCATTCTTTAGGAAACTGAGTTTGATTCTCCTACACGATCGACTTAGTTTTGAAATCACATCTTAAATGCCTCCCCTAAAAATTATCTCATTTCTTCTCTATCAATAACACAAAATCAATTCATTCCATATTTATCTTAATCATCTCAAAATGATTATTATGGAATTTGAGCCGACAAATTCTGATCATACAGTTTAACACAATTAAATTTAGGGTTCTCGTGATACTATTGAATCTTAATATTAAAACATGTTTGTTTAATTTCAAATTTGATTTTATTTATTTATTTATTTATGATTTCTATCATTATCTCAAGTTCTTCTCAAATAATTTCATGTTGTTTTAGTGATTTTCGCAATTTAAAGAAGCGGGAAGTAGAATGATAACTAAGTTAAAGATATTAGGTATGTCACTTATTATGATACATCTTCTTCTTTCTATTTACAGGCCATATAGATGATATCATCCGTACCACATTGGGTCCAAGACCCAGGTTAAAGATGCTTCTTAATGCTTCAGGAGGTACCTTTTATATACACATATATATGTTATAAGCTTAGTTTGTTAAATTGCATTTAAATCGGCTTTTGGTGTTGCAAAGTTTAAAATAATATGATCTGTTTAGTTTACTATGCATAGAAGTATGTTGATTATGTTTGAGGTTTATTATTTTATAGTAAATGAGATATAAAGTTACTCAAATTATATCAATCATTGTTCTTGGTATAACTTTTATCTTTATTTTAACTGTCATATGTGTTATTCTACTACAATAATTTATATTGCTTATTGCTAATACTTGACTTTTAAATTACCAGTTGGTGAGATGCTTTATGATGTGAAAGCTTTCATTGACAAGAAGTATCACATTCCAGATTTTGTTTATGTTCTTTAAGTTAAAAGATTAGCAATCCCATAGCTTTATATTTCAAAATGTGGCAAGCGAATAAGTTGTAATAAGCAATCTAATCACCTTGTCGTATGGAGTGCTAAAGAGTATATGTTATTGTTTAGATAATTCTAGGATCATCTTCAATAGCACAACCGGAGGTGATTGGACTTGACTTTATGTTTAGGGATCTAGCGTCCACACGTTATAGATTTTGTACCTATATCTTGTAGAGTTATTAATATTAAGTAAAGCCTAAATACGGCATTGTTTAGGGATGATTGATAGTGGAATCCCTTCAAACTCTTTACCTAATTCAATTTATTAACGTCTATTAACTTGTGCTTTAGTATTCGTCCTTGTATTGATGAACCATGTGACCGCTATTATTTTCTTACTGTTTTTGTTAGAATCTATGCCAGGTTTTAGCATAGGTGGGTGATGAGTGATAACATATGACAGGCAGTGTTGAGCATACCCTTCACGAGATATACTAACGTAATGGAAACCGCAATCATCAGATAATCAGTTAAGTATAGAAAAAACATTTCAAAATTACATTGCTCTTTAAATAGATTTTTATTGGAAAACTTTTTTTTCATGAGGTAGACTGTGCGGGTTTTAAGAGACAAAATTAAAATCGGCATTATGAAGCTTCACCCAAGGGTTGGCAAATGTTGTATCAACATAAAAAACAGTTTGGAGATGTATTGATACACTATTTTAGAGTATACTATACCAATTTGAATTCATTGATATAAGTTTATTAATATATTGGTTTCTTGTTGGGATGGTTTGCTGACTTGGTTTTTTTTCTTGTAGGGTTGAAATATGCAGTCCTACAAAGACACATTTATTAAAGATACTTTAACTGACAGAAAAGAGATTAGCAAAAGGATATAAGAATCTGATTGCAAATGCCTGTAAGAAGACAACTCATTCTTTAACCAGTTTTTTAGTATATGATGATTTATTCTAACGGATAACACTGCATGTTAGTTATGCCTAAGCAAAATGATTATTTGACTTTGAAGTATTTTAAAGCTAATGTCCATCTTATTTATGTGCTTTTCAGCTACGCCAGCCAGCTATTGATACCAATTCATACAATGTGTTTATACCAAGGGAAAAAGCTCATAGACTTCATAAACAAAGAGTAAGTTCCTGACCCATTCAATCTTTGTTGAACCTGCAGTAACATGTCTACATTTGAGTATTCGGATTTTATTTTTTGTGTTTCAGATGCAAAGACAAAAAACAATGTGCAATCATTTAAAAAGCTTCTTTAAGTAAGTATTGCCACCACTTAACGAATTATGATCCTAATCAATGTTCATAAGGTTTTTGTGCTTAATAATATATCTTCTTTTGTATGAATACCTAGATTAAATCTATATTGGTCTTTGTTCTCATTGTATATTTATATCTACATTCTTCAGGTTAGATGCAACCTTGAGCAAGCAAAGAATTTATTAGAGGCTATAATGAGGGTACTATTATCTCTTGCTCAATGTAAATTTTTTAAAATAGATGTTTTTAGCTTAAAATACATGCAAGTAATATTTTTTAACTGGTACAAAGACAAGAGAAAATAAGTGATGTCATTGACATCAAAGTCATTATTAAAAGGACGACAAAAGATACTAGTTGAAATAGGATATGCGTTCACCCTCATGGTATTGTTTTGTTATACAATATGAAACATATTTATATTAATGGTATCGTGTAACGATATTTGTTTATTGTACTATTTAGTATGTAGATATAGATGAAAAAGCCATCTGAACTGAAAAACCAGAAGAGTTGGTCATGGCTCTTGCAAAGGCTAAGGTACATTCTCTTATTATATGAGTGTAATCACACTTTGGCATCTGCAAATAGATATTATCTGAACTCATGAAATTAACCGTTTATTTGTGTTACTAAGATATGAATGTATATTTTCTTAAATGATTTATATTCGATACCATATAGGTACAAGCAAATGCAAACATGTGTAAACTACTTTTATGGATTATCAAGGAATTAATCTTAGAAGCCAAGTTGAAAGGAACGGGCTCTTGGGCTACATGTAAGTTTACCCGTAATAAGCATACACATAGAAAAACATAAAGATTATAAACACAGTCCAATGGTGTATATATTTGAATCATCTAAAAATTATTATTACAGGCTTAAGATCTGAGAAAGTTACTTATGTTGAGACCAACGGGCCTCTAGTCTAATGGTATGGAGGTTTTACCCTCCTAGGCAAGGTCTCAAGTTCGAGTCTTGTCTAGGGCGATAGGGGTTTCCTCCCGCGTGCGTAAAGGGAAGGGTGTCATTGCCTTCTGGGTTGGGCCCAACCTGGTTATGTGGGCTCGCTACGCCTTCTGGGCTAGGGGCCATGTAGCCACAATTGCCGTTCAAAAAAAAAATTATGTTGAGGTTTGGTACAGTGATGTCTAGCTTTTTTTAGTTTTTGACTTTAAACTCTACTGATTTGCTTGGTTATTTTGTAGAATTTGTCCGTAGTAAAAAAAAAAAAAAACCCGAGACTACAGGTAAGGCCATCTGTTAATTTTTACGCAAATGAATTAGGTGTTCAAAACGCACACATACGCGGATGACAAATAGGATCTTCTAAAGAACTTTTATCCCTGCAAGCCGGATTGTATCAGCAAAAACATTGTATGGAATTTCCCAAATCCGAGCTAGTTATGGCCCGACTATCTTATCTCTTACAAAAATGCCGATTTTCATCAATGGGCCAGTGTTTGTTGTTTGAATATGTACTATAAAGCCTAGACATACGTACAAATTTTGTTTAATAGGCCTTCAAAATTATCTACTACTTATCATTGGATTGTTATCTTCCTTAAAGATCGATAATCATTAAGCATTGGCTAATATGTCCTTTAAACCCTGGTAGAAAACACGAAGCTTGGATTAATATTGGAGTGAGTCCTCAATACATGCTCATGGGCCACGTAGATCATTGCATATAACAAGTAAGTCTTAACATTTATTATATCTGTTCTAATCAGTTTTTTGGTAATATGTATTTATTTTTTGTTTTCTATTGCTTTTCTTTTATCTAGATGTAGGGAACTCACCATTGAGGATAACTAAGTAAAGCCTGGAAATGGTGACTGGGCATATGATATCAACATCAATGTAATGCAGACCCGTCTTCGTGGTAGATCAGTATGCACTTGAACAGGCAAGCTAAAGTATGTCGGATTAAAATTTTCATTTTTCGCGATACATGTACGTTAGGTCATATATTTATTAATGCATGATTTTGTTCAAGTTTCTAGAGGACCTGAGAATTAGGCGAGGGAATTTGCTAACGAACGTCTGCATCATGGTCCAGTAGATGATCGGTGGGCTGACTAAGATGTTTGGCTTATCACTAATTTTCTTCTTGATTTTATTATCGACTAAGTTGCATATTTGGTCTATATTGGTTTTTATAAGGTTGAAGAATCCGCTGTCCGTACCTATAAGCTACCTTACACCACCCTCGCTCCTACAATTTGTCATGGTTTAATAGCTCATAACCTAAAACCCTAATTATTTGAATTTAAATCCAGAAATAAAGCGTGAGATTGGTAACGTTATTGTTGGCCCGTTCTCTAAGGATCAGTGATATAAAACTCAATCACAATATACCAAATATTGCAACTTTTGTGAAAAACCAGTAATTCTATTAATCTGTCATCATCAACTAGATTGTTTACATGTCTATCTATTTATATAAAATGAAAAGGCTTGAGATGAAGGGTTGTGTTGATTCAAACAAACCAACAGATGTGTCCTTTCACATACAACTGCCTTATTAACTAACTTTATAACTAACTTTATAACTAACTTTATTTCCAGCAGATTGGGATAAACCCAACATTCTGCTCCTTAATCACAATCGCTTTGTCGTAGATCTTTAAGTCCAATAAGTTGTCTCATTATTAGGAACTTGATCTTCGGTTTTCAATCTTCAATATCTTTGATTCTTATGTAGTAGTCTCGCATAACTCCACTTGGTCTTTAATTCATTTGTAGTCATCTCACATAACTTCATTTAGTCTTCGTTCTTGCTTCCTTTAACACTCACTGTAATATTGATCGAATTTGGAATTTTCTGCACTCCCTGCTGTCTTCTGCACTCCCTGTGGTTTCTGCACTCTCTGCGATTTCTGCACTCCCTGCGGTTTCTGCACTCTCTGCGATTTCTGCACTCCCTGCGGTACTCTCGTTGTATCATTTCTTTTCAGTTATAGTCGCCATAAGCAATGTTGGCTCTAAGTCTTCTTCAATAAGATTGGACTGTTCTCTGACTTGATTCTTGCGTTTGTTTGGACATTCATAGGCATAGTGTCCAAGTTTGTGACATCGGTAACATGTGACTTGAGATTTGTCTCTTGTATCTTCTTCAAAAGACGCTCGTTCTTCCCTTTTAGATTGATAATTGTTCTTGTCTTGTTCTCGGCCTCGAGACTGGTTAAATCTTCCACGTTCTCTAAAAGGTTTTCCTTGGCCTTCATGTCGTGTGAACATCAAACTCTCTTGACTGTCCACTGGTATTTCCTTCTTACTTTTAAGTCTTTCTTCAAATGTCTTTAATCTTCCGATTGCTTCGTCTACTGACATCTCGTCTAAATCTGAGTATTGTTCAATAGATGCAACAATCTGAAGGAATTTGTCGGGTACGGCATTTAATAATTTTCGTACGACAACGGAATCTTCAATTGTGTGCCCTAGACTAGCAGCTTTGTTTACTAGTGTTGTTAATTTTCCGGTGAAGGTGTCAATTGTCTCGTCTTCCTTCATATGTAACATCTCAAAGTCGGATTTGAGTGTTTGTAATCTTGCTTGTTGGACTCTTTGTTCACCAATGTGTCTAGTTTTCAAAGCATCCCATATGGCTTTTCGCTGGTTTTTGTGCTTGTTTTTGAAGCAATTTGTTCTTCAATTAATACTGGTAAAGAATGCGTTAGCAGACTTATCCCTTTTTTGTGTGTCTGTTGAGTCGTCTCTGCCAGCTCTATCATTTCCTTAAACCATTCGCTTCGAGAATGATTATGCATTTGCATTGCCCATTGATGAGGTAATTCGTGGGTTTTAGCATTGACATGAATTGAGTTGCTACTTATAGTACTTTATTCTTTCTTGGAACTATCTCACTTTTCTTTTGTCATATCTCTATGATATTGTATAATTCTCCAATTGAAATATCTAACACTAAGTGTGTCAAAATTTCTCTTTCTGGTGAGCTCTTTTGTTTTGTGCCTTACAGGCTATCAATAAGTTACGGGGAACTAATTTTTCAAAAAACACTATGCCTGGAGATTTTATATTTGAAGTTGAATAACCTAAGGTTAATTACTCATTAAGTTATCCTTTGTAATATAATAAGTAGTGTATTCACTAGGTTACTATATTTATCTATAAGCCCTTTGAAAAGATACTAACTTAAAAACTAAAGAGAGTAACTTTTTCAAAAGAAAATCTATATCTATAAAACTAATATAGATTTGTGAAAAAAAATAAAAGGTGGAGGGTGTTTATGGTTTTATTTTGAAACCTGATGGGTTATTAAAACCCGGTGTGTCCCTTTGATGTTATTACTGTGCGCCCCTTTTTTTCTTTAGAGAAAACGCGTCTCTTTGTTGAGACAACTTGGTCTTCTTCTTCTTCCTTTCTTGTGGTGGTTAACCGCCAATTAAAAGTGGTCGGGTTAACCGTCTTCGTCCTCTATGATTGTGTTCTCGAACCACTGGATTCCCTTGATTTGTTGTGCGAAATTAGGGTTTCGCAAAATTGGGGATCTAAAAAATCGTCTAAGATTTGGGAGTTTGCGGATAACCTGAATCAATTGATGATTCGATTTAGGGTGCGAGTCTTGTTTCTTCAAAAACAGCTTTTTTGATAATTTAATTTCGCCCCTTGATGATGACTTATGTTATCCGTTCGATGTGGTTTTCTGCTTTGAATCTTGTTTTTGGATTTGATGTTCTTGAATAAAACTGGAACATTCAAAGAGTGAAACCCTTTTTTGATTCCGGTTAATTTAATCACAGATGTGATTGATGACTGGGTGACAGAATGGTTGGATTCCTTTTGATACAAGTGTTTGATAAACACACGAATATGATTTCTGATTGTGTGTTCAAACGGATTTTGCAAAGTTTTTTTTGCCGAAAACTAAATGGTTTTTTCTTGATTCAGAAACAGGAACAAAAACTGGTATATGATGATTTTATTTGCAACCAAACCAAGCTTTGATGCCAAATGTTGGCCCGTTCTCTAAGGATCGGTGATATAAAACTCAATCACAATATACCAAAACAGAAATATGTATTGCAACTTTTGTGAAATACCAGTAATTCTATTAATTTGTCATCATCAACTTGATTGTTTACATGTCTATCTATTTATACAAAATGAAAAGGCATGAGATGAAGGGTTGTGTTGATTCAAACGAACCAACAGATGTGTCCCTTCACATATAACTGCCTTATTAACTAACTTTATAACTAAGTTTATAACTAACTTTATAACTAACTTTATTTCCAGCAGATTGGGATTAACCCAACAGTTATGCAAAAACTGAAATGCATACGACTTACCATAAGAAATGTTAGGATTTAATATTAGATTATGTCAAATCCTATTTGCAGTAAAAGAAAAGGTGAGTCAAATGTGCGGTTTAGGATTGGATAGTTGAATAAGACCTTATAAGAGATTTCTTAGTTTAGAATTTGGACGCGTAAAATAGATAGTTGTAGTGGAAACTCCATAAATTTTAAAAGTTTTAACCTATATGAACTATTTTAACATATTTAGAGGAAACCAACGGTTAGTACTACAGCGGGCCTCGCAGTTCTCAACGTTATCCGGAGAGAAAAACTTCAAGAGAACGCACACATCTTTGGAACATATCTAAAAGAACGTCTCATTTCCCTTAAAGATAAACATGAAAGTAAGTTTTTTTTATCACTTACTTTGAACTTTTTAGGGGCAACTTACCAAAATGTACATACTGTATGCTTAGTTTTTGGTTCTTACTTTGACTTTATATTCAATTGAGTAAAATGTAAATATTGTACCTTTATGTATAACGTATATCAGTCGCAAATATATATTTTTTCGATTATTAATCTTTTGGTTTTCGTATACTCACTAGAGATAAGGATATAGTACTTGGTGTACAGCTTGTCACTCACTAGGGTTAAAAACACAAGCTAATGCACAAGTATTTGAAGTCATTGACAATATGAAATAAATAAAAATATAAACGACATACGATTACAAATATATACAACCGTACAATTACTCTATATACACATTTATTTACTATCAGGATTTCGAGTAGACATTGTTATAAATAATTTCTAAATAAAATAAATACAAATATAAAAGACATACGATTACAATATTTTTATATGTATTGATTACCATCATACCTATGAATCAGGTAATTTGAGTTATAGAACTAAGAAGTAAACAACGTCGCTTTGTAATTTTGTGTCTGTAGATTTCGGGGTATTGATCGGCAAATGTAGATTCTATGGCAATGTTTATAGGATCACTCCTCTACTTTGTTTCAATAAACAAGATCGATGTTTGATATTTATTTTTATTTTATCTTCAAAGTAGATTTTATTAAGGGATTTTTTCAAGGGGTGTTGGACTTATCACAACTATTTAAGCTTTGCATTTCCATCATATTTGATATGCAACTATTTGATATGCAGGTTTGTATAACAAAGGGGAATTTTTCAAGGGGATTTTATCACAACTATTTGATATGCAGGTTTGTGTAACAAAGCGATTTGAGCTTTGCATTTCCATCATATACAAGGATGGTGAAATACCATAAGCTAAATAAGTAAAACTTTATAAAAGCTTAAAGTTTAGAAACCTTAATCCTTAAAAAACTCTCAAACTTTATATATTACTTTATCATAAGCCAAATAAGTAAAATCTTAAAAAAACTTTCATATCATAAACCAAATATGAAGTCTTGAGAATTTTTAAGCCGAATAACCTAAGGTTAATTACTCCTTAAAAATTATTCTATCGATATAGTAAGCAGTGTATTCACTAGGTTACTATATTTCTATCTTCGGGTTTTAGGAAAAAGTTACAAACCTAAAAGTTAAGGGTAACTTTCTAAAAGATCTAAACCTATATATCTAAAATGATATATAAATAAAAGGAAAGTGGAGGGGTGATTTTGGATTATTGTTGAAACCTATTAGGGTTAATATTAACCCGGTGTCCCCTTTCTTTTATTTGTCCGCCCCTTTTGTGTGTGGAGTTCGTCTCTCCTTGGGGTTTGGTCCTTCTCTTCTTCTCTGTTTGTTTTGACCAAAGGGGAGGGGAAGAGATGGTGATGACGATTTGTGTAATCGCTCTTCTCCTTCTTCTTGTGTTTGTAACCACAGGCTCCCTGATTTAATTTGTGCGAAACTAGGGGTTCGCTAAAATTGGGGATCTGATAAAACCGCCGTGAGTCTGGGGTTTTATTTGGATAACCAGAATCGGTGGTGATTCTTTTGAAGGTTTCGGATATTGAATCTTCAAAGGTGTGTTTGTTCCTCTTTTGATGATTTTGATTTTTTCTGTCCCTTTTTTGTGATGACTTCGCGTTATGCTGTTGTGGTTTTTTCGTTTGAATCTTGTGAAAAAAAAGATCTAACCGTGCCTAACCCTTGATTGAATTTCTATGTTATGTTTTTTCGATTTATACTAGTTCTTGACAAGAGTTTGCGAGCGGATGAATCCCTTTGCTGCCAGTGATTAATCACTCGGTGGCGATTGCTGGATTCGTCTTGTAATCGTTTGACAAACACGAAATGATTTTGATTGTGTTTGTATGATTTGCAAAATGTTTTTTTTCTAAAAATTGGTGCGGTTGTTTTCTTTGATTCGAAACGAACACAGTGAGATTAATCAACGGTATATGATGATTTGGTTTTAATACCAAAAGCTCTGATGCCAAATGTTGGATCGAATTTCTAACTTGTAATCAAAATATACCGAAATGTAAAGTTTATAAATCTGAATCTGTCATCAAAAACTGATGTTTGTTTACAATCTGTTCTTTATATACAAAACGAAAGGGTACAAGTAAAAGTCGTGTTGGTTCGTTTGAACTAAGGGTCGTGTCCCTTCGTAAATAACTAACTTCCTAACTGCTTTGTAACTGTCTAAATGTCCAGCGGATTGGGATTAGCCCAAGTGTTTGGGTTTCGGCCCAATAGGAATGTGCGGTATGTGCTAAAAGCATGCAAACCAAATGATTACATGGTCCTGGCACAAATCGAATTCATTGCTGGAACATGGTAGTTTGGGATATCATTTGGATGAGGGCTAAGACTGTATGATGGCCATGTTTAGTACAATCGAGAAGGAATTTATATCAGGAAAACAAGAGATGCAATCATAGCACCGGTAGTGAACAGTCTTATATTACAACTAAAACCACTATAATTCCACTTGGAAGCACTTTCTATATGATACTAACTCAGAATTAGGCTCACTGGTTTTTAATGCAACTGGTGACTCATGAAAGCAAAGACATGATTAAAAGGTCAGGCAGGTTGATTTTGTAAGTGAATTTTTTTAGCTTATGGTAGCCTCTTTTGTACAGCTGTAATAATTTATTTGGAATCGTTTTATAGAATGCCGATAGAGTTGTATACAAGTGTAGGATGTAACCTAGACTCAAAATCTTAAATCATTCATATGTACGGACAGAGATTTTTTACATTTATATACTGCTGTATTTGAAGATATGAAGTTTGCTGCATCGGCTTGTCTATAGATGTTGATTTCAACAGGATGTCTTTTCGGTTACTTCCTTTTTTGTGGTTTATATGTTTATTAGGTTAGACTTTATATGACAGACTGGTTCTTTTCATTTTTTAAGCGTTTAATAAGCTATTATTCATCTGCATCTGTGGTGAACTAATTAAAACATCACACAACCCCTATTTTTGAGTTTCCTTAGAATCAAGAGATCACAAGTTCAAGGCTATTTGTAGCTTAATGAGAAATAGAAAATACAATAGTAATTGTATTATTAATTAAAAATTCTAGTTGACCTCATGATAAATCGTTAAATCCATTTCGTTATTGTTAATAAAGATCAGTAAGTTGTAGCAAACAGAAATGAAGCAGACGCTAATGTCTAAGGCACAAAAAATGTTGTTTTAGAAACTCAGAGTTGGTACAGTACAGGTGTTAGTGCTCCAAAAGATAGCACTACTTGGCACTAACAAATGGTGTTAGTTTGCTTGGTGTGTCTTAGAATGAGATGTTTGGCAGTTTGTATATGGTGATTAGCATGAATATTCGTTGTAATATGTTTATGGGTAGATGTAGTGATCAAAGGGACTGTCTTTGGATTACTATATGATAGCCACATAATTTGGGTATAATAATATAACCCACTGCCTAAAAAGAGCTGAAACAACACATAATAATGAATTCACATCAAGGAAGTAAAGATGGATTAACTTATCCAGCAGTAAAACGATTGATAAGGAGTCTTGGGTTTGCAAAAAAAAAGATAACATCAACGCGTATCTACCCAAGAAAAAACTTAACATCAGATGTCATAGAATGTTACATTCTGAAAGCTAAGAATCATCAGTGGCTGAGTCGGCAGTTAGCTGAGATAGAAAAACACAATCATGTCAAACTTGTGTTAATGAAGACTAACAATTACATAACACAGGATCTGTTTCAAAACTGGAAAATGAATGATGTTCTGCTTGTCCCCTTCTTTTCTGATTACTTGATTCTCCACATGAAACTCCATATAATACATCAATAGTTTATGACAAAGAATTGGGACAGAAACTAATAGCAGAAAGATACACAAAAGTTATTGATTGATAGAATTGATTTGTTTAGAGTTTCATAACCTATATATATACTAGATGAATCGGTGTCTTCACAAAGAGGAAGAACCGTTTCTATATAACTAAACGACACAACTAATCTAACTGCTGTAACTAAACGGTTTATACCGTAACCTTTTGGACCCAGCCCAATTACAATTTGGGTTTACAGAACTTTACATAAAACATAATATAAATATATACTAATAGGTCCTCTAACTATTATTAACAAACTACTGATATATATCATTAGTTCCAACAATGAAATGGTGCTTAACATTATGTGCATCACTTAAAACTATACTTTCTTTCTAAAGCGGTGGTCATGCAGTGTTTACTATAGACATATTTCTTTCCAAAGACAAGTTCAAGTCAGGCTCTAGTGATATTACGAACACAAAACGAAACATGATTGAATCTTGTTATTGTTTAAGCTTTTCATGAGCAATGTTGTATTTAGCTTCATTCAATGCTATGACGTGGATGAAAAAAATTGTAGCTATGCTTGATGGTTATTAGTTGTTATTACCGGTTGAAATCCAGTTGTCACTCTATTGATATAACTGCAAAGTTCCTGCTCATAAGTTCCTATAGAGTAAAATGTTCTACTTGTGTCATTCATAATGAACTGTATGACGACCAATGTATAACATTCGTGATAGTTGCTATTTTATGACATAAAAATGACGAAAACAAACACCTATACTAACTAAATCAACACGTCAATGACATGTTTGAGTAAGCAGAGGGGTGTTTGTTTAAGCTATATGTGAGCTTATGAGCTTATGTAGGTCGGACTTAGTATGTTCAGTCTGTAGATACTGAGAACTATGATCTAGTTTTTCACAAGTTAACGACCTCACTGGAAAAACAAATATGGTTATGAAATGTGCACTAACATCTCTTTAAATTAACTTTCCAAATATATATTTTTTCGCAAATATAACCTATATCAGTCGCAAATATATATTTTTTCGATTATTAACCTTTTGGTTTTCGTATAGTCACTAGAGATGTCCAAGGAACAGGTATAGTACTTGGTGTACAGCTTGTCACTCACCAGGGTTAAAAACACAATGCACAAGTATTTGAAGTCATTGACAATATGAAATAAATACAAATATAAACGACATACGATTAC
The DNA here is from genome assembly GCA_026074375.1 of Tanacetum coccineum. Taxonomy (NCBI): domain Eukaryota; kingdom Viridiplantae; phylum Streptophyta; class Magnoliopsida; order Asterales; family Asteraceae; genus Tanacetum; species Tanacetum coccineum. The sequence continues at coordinate 91,300 of BQNB010004433.1, read as the reverse complement.
AAATATATACAACTGTACAATTACTCTATATACAGATTTACTTACTATCAGGATTTCAAGTAGACATTGTAGTAAATAATTTCTAACTAAAATAAATACAAATATAAACGACATACGATTACAAAAAATTTTTATGTATTGATACCACCATACCTATGAATAGGTAATTTGAATTTATAGAACTAAGGAAGTAAACAACGTCGTCTTTGTAATTTTTGTGTCTGAAGATTTCGGGTAATTGGATCGCAAATGAAGATTCTATGGCAATGTTTAAAGGATCACTCCTTCCCTTTGTTTCAATAAACAAGATCATGTTTTTTGATATTTATTTTATTTTATCTTCAAAGTAGATTTTATTAAGGGAATTTTTCAAGGGGTGTTGGACTTATCACAACTATTTAAGCTTTGCATTTCCATCATATTTGATATGCAACTATTTGATATGCAGGTTTGTATAACAAAGGGGAATTTTTCAAGGGATTTTATCACAACTATTTGATATGCAGGTTTGTGTAACAAAGCGATTTGAGCTTTGCATTTCCATCATATACAAGGATGGTGAAATACCACAAAGAACTGATATGATGAAGAAATAGGACATACGGCAAAAAGTATCATTTCATAGGAAACAAAACTTTGACTTAGTCGGTAACCTTCCCTATTCAAGTTACTTGCACAAAATGCATTACACTTATGTTATTCCACTTAAACTCAAGGTGATAAAAAAAGTCTATGTGTATAGTATTACATTATCTTTTAAGCACTCTTTTGTTAGCAATGAAGCTTTTTAGTGTAAATATATATATAAATAAAAAGTACTATCGTTGTGTGGTTTACAGTATGGCCACAAACTTTACATATTTATATGGATATCAATTCTGAGAAGACGGATGAACATTCTATTTGAATAGGCAACATTGTTTTGTATATACAACATATTTATTATCTTTTGTATAAACCGACAAGTTAGTTTTGTGGCAGTTTTTTATTTAAAATGTTTTGAGCTTTTCAATATTCTATTCACGTCCATTTATAATTATCCATATTATTATGAAGCTTACCCGCCCATCGGGCAGGTTATGAAACTAGTTATTAGTATATAATAATTGTTAGTTTATTATATCTAGTTTGGATATATCAGTATACATAGTTACATTAATATTATTAGTTTATTTTGCATCTAATTCGCATATATTGATTTTATGTAGAGAGATGACACAATTCTTGAAGAAACCTTAATGTTGAATATGCACGTTATGTCATGTTTTTTGTTGTTGTTGTTGTTGTCATAGAAAGTTACCCTAATCCCGTTCTGTACGGTACCGGTACACCCGTTTCGTGCTTGGAAAAAAATCGATACCATCACTTTGGTACGATTTTCGGTATCAATATGATACCGTGCTCATCCTTAGTTTTTTCATATATACTTATACATTTCATGAGCGACCCAGAATCAGGAGTCGTTAGGTCCACTTTATGAATAGTACTTTAAATCGTAACTCAAAAATTAATGATAAGGTTCATTTAAAAAAGGTTTACTTTGACATAATTTTAAACTATCGCATAAAAGCAGTCACGCATTTTATGCTAATAACACGTGATATTTGGGCAGTGTTTGGTTGTGGGCTTTTCGGGGCTTATCGGGGCTTGAGCTTTTAAAATAAGCTTATAAAATAAGTCTCGTTTGTCACGTAGGCTTATTAAAGGGTTTTTAAAATAAGTCGGCTTATAAAATAAGCCGGCTTATAAAATAATCCTCATAATAGGGGCTAAAAACATTAGGCCGGGGCTTTTAAACCATAAATTACTTATATACCCACAAAAATATGTAACATATACAAAAATTTTATTTAATTATGACTTTTTTAGTAATTTTGCAAATAATAAGCCCCAGCTCTAGCTTATTTGCCAAACAGGTTTAAAAAAATAAAAATTTTAATTTCGGCTTATAATATAAGCCTCAGCCCTAGTCCTAGCCCCAGCCCCAGTCCTAGCCCCAACCCCAGACCATTTCGCCAAACATGCCTTTGATGTGAAAAGGTGATATGAAAATTTACAGCTATATAATATTACCACTTGATCATTTAATAGTTGCTTTTTCAAATTTTAACTTTTTATTTTTATTTTTGTAGTTAATTTAGCCGAACATAGTTTTGAGGTAGTTGTTTAGTAAATCCGTTTGTATATATTAGTGTATCCGTTTGTATTAGGAATTTATGTATTAGGTTTTTTTTGCAGGGATTTAAAAGATGATAAATCTCTTCAGGAGCTTCGTCTTTCAGATAATAACATGAGCACACTTTCTACTGAATTGGTATGTACATAGATTTTTCTAGTATACAGCAAAAATGGTCTCGGTTCTGCTAAATTTTGAAACTAAAGGCTTAAATAATTTGATCCTTATATTGGAAGTTGGTTTTTGCAGGGTTACTAAAACCAAGTCTGCAAGTGTTTCAGCTTGACGGGAACCCTTTGAGAAGGTATGCTCTGCAAATACCCAATCAATGATCACATAAATGAAACAAATAGAGACTTTTAAGGAATATGTTAACTTATTAAATAGTATTTGCAGCATACGAAGAGGAATTCTTGATAGAGGACCCAATGATATATTGAGCTACCTGAATGTAGTATAATTCTTTTAGATACAATTGCTGGTAGAATTATATTTGTGTGAATTATTATAATAAAATGCGGTACTTTAGTGCATCCGTTTGACGTACTTTAGTGCATCCATTTGACGTACTTTAGTGCATCCGTTTGTATCATATTAGGGCATCCAAATATTTATAAAGTAATTTAGTGCATCCGTTTAACGTACACAGCTACATAACTTTTCAATTAAAGGGAGATGAGTTAGCCTTAACCGATTAAGTAAACTAAAAAATTATTTAAACTAACCAAAACTATAAAATTAAGTAAACTTATAGTGGTTTTGTTTACATTGCAGGTGCAGTTATGCCGTCACAAAGCTAGCTTTATTTAAAGAAAAGGCTCATGAAGTAATGAAAAACCTTTATGAAATTATGGTCAAACGAGGGGTAAACATGAAGTTATATTTGTATATGCTCAATAACCTTATTAATTGCTACTGGTTATTTCTTTTATTTTTACATTTTTGGTTTTAAATATGTATTCATTATTTTTCTATTTATGTAGTCTCCATCTGGTGCACATGTTAGTCCGTTTGGTGTTGAGTTACCTTTTCATGATGTCATTAGCAAGCCAGATAGTATCGAGTTTGGGCTGATCAAGTTTTCTCGTCTTTGATTCAGACACATGGCTTATGAAGTTCAAGAAGTTTGAGCAAACTGGTAAGGAAAAAAGAAAAAAATTAATTAATTAGTTGCAACATTGTTTAAATAAGCTGAAGATACCACAACAAAGTCTTCTCAAAAGTAGGTAACCCAAACACCTTGGAGATGGTTTATTTAGAAAATAGGCTTACCAGCTTATAGTTTTATCGTAACACAATAAGCTCTTAGATTTTGGATTAGCTTACTAGTTTAGAGCTGTATAAGTGTGATATGTAGGAAGCATCTTCAAATAAGCTTGAAAAACTACACCAAAAGAGCTTCTTGAAAGTAGGTAATATAGGCCTATAAGCTTATTTGAATCAGATTATTATTCATAAGCTCATTTTTTTCCAGCTTATACATTACCAAAAGATGAGACAGTAGAAGACAATACAGAGAAACACCATGAGATTAAGTTTTCCAGAAGTATGTTTTTGTGAAGCTATTTATTTTCAGCTTATAATCAATGGGTATTATTAGGGCATCTATGAGTATTATTAGGGCATCAATGTGTATTATTAGTGCATCATTTAAATTATTAGGGCATCTGTTTGTTATTATAATATGATTAGATCAAGACCATGGATTTGTGATCGATGATTATCACTTGTGATTTAGGGCATAAAATGTGTGTGATTAGAGCATGAAATGAAAAAGTAAAGGCATCGAGAGTTTATGATTAGAGCATCTCATGAAACGATAGCGCTTCAAGTGTCTATGATTAAAGCATTGTGTTATACATTACGTCATCCTTTGAGTATGATTAGAGCATTTGTTTGTTTGATTAGTGCATCAGGGTTTAGGGTGTATGAAATAACATCTGTATGTTTGATTATTGCATCCTAAATAGCATTTGTTAAGTGCATCTTTGGAAATACTTAGGGCATATGTTTGTATTTTTAGTTCATCGTTGGTCATAGTAGGGCATCCATTTGTATGTTTAGTGCATCTTTGGAAATACTTGGTGCATCTGTTTGTATGTTTAGGGCATTTGTTTAAGGGTTTTGCTACAAGTTTAGCACACTAATGTGATATCGGTTATTGTTTCGCTACAAGTTTAGTAAAACTGTGTTTATGTATATACTAAGTATCATTTCTGAATTCATAACCACAAATACGAATTTGTTATTGTACTATATTAACAATATAAATTGTCTATCAGCTTATTGCATATTGTACTAATCCTTAAAATATTGCTCGTTATTACAGCTAATGATCTAAAGGGTCTGAAACACTATTAAACATTACGTTATCATTTGGTCTTATTCTCTCTAAATAAGTGGTCTTCCGTTAATGAGTATGAACCTTACATGGAATATATTTTATGGGTGTCCGAAAGCACCATGGAGAGCAACAAAAGTCCACAGACCGCCTAATTGACACCAACGAGTAAAATCTCCTTGTGCTTCAGGACCCCATAGTAATAACAAAGATTGTGTAGTCTAAGCCATAAATGCTGTCATTTCTAGTAGGCACTTTTAAAATTATTTATTTAATTACATATCAACATACGTTTGAGGTACTTGTTTAGTGCATCTGTTTGTATATTTTAGTGCATCCGTTTGTATATTTTAGTGCATTCGTTTGAATATATTTTAGTGCATCCGTTTGAATATATTTTAGTGCATCCGTTTGAACATATTAAGGCATATGTTTGTTTGATTAGTGCATTTGTTTGTTTGATTATTGCATCTGTTTAATTATTAGTTCATTTCACACGTTTTAAGTCTTATCAGCTTAATTGGTGGGTTTGTAACTTTTAACAAAGCTTATATTCTTGGCTGATATGAGATAGCTTGGGCTTAATTAACTTTTTGGTTGTTTTACAAACTAAGCTTATCTAAACGCTTATGAGTTTATCCATTCTCATCCATAAGTTGCCTACTATAAATAAGCATAATTTCAAAAAATAATCCTAGCCATACACCCCTAATTTATGATCCTGGAAAGGAGTGTTACGTGTTCTTTGTCATGTTGTAGATTATGATTGGTTTTCATGTGGACTTATTCTTGTTTGGTTCTGCAGTCCTTACAGCTGTGGTGCGAATCCTGACTACAACCCAAGCTCACCACAATATAGGTAATTCCTCATCTGATATTGGTTTTTATTTTGTGAACTTGAGCTTATTTTCCTATATAAAGATAAACTTTTTCAAAGTAATTCCTATATAAAGATAAACTTTCTTTTATAAGCTACCACAAGTAGCTGTTAGAATAAGTTCCAGCTAGTTTTACTAAACACACTTTATCAAGAAACTAAACATGCTGCAAATATTGTCATGATTAGGCCGTCTCATTCTTTCTGTAGGCATGTACATATCTTTATCTTCGTTTAGTTGTTCATTGGTTGTTATCATGTGTACAGGTTTAAGATAAAACAATTATATCTATGACCATGGGCGATAATGAAACAGTTGGTGCTCAAACATCTGATGTTCAGGACAATCCTTCTACTGTTACCGATGCTATGAATGTAGGATGGTTCAGGTGCTGCTAGAAAATCAGAGGGTACATATTTAAATTCTGGTCACGAGGATGTTAATGCGAACGGGTTTACAGTCACATTGTTCAGACACATATTGAGGTTTTTGCTGATATTGTTAATGATCTGCCAGTAATGGATACGTTCAGGGGCAGCAGGTTTGTTTCTTTTTTTACTTGATCTTTGCTATGTAATGTTAGCATTAAGTTTATCTTCTGGTTTTTTGATGCATTCCTCGTTTGTTGATCCAAGGGTGGGTGATTGGTTTTCTAGAGTATTAGGGCATCAATGAGTTTTATTAGGGCATCAATAAGTATTATTAGTGCATCATTAGAATTATTAAGGCATCTGTTTGTTATCATTTACGAAGATATATTCATAGAGCGTCTGGTCAATTGATGTCCTAAATTTTCAGCATTACTAACCTCCCTGCCATTTTGATGTGAGCATGTTGGTGTGACTTAATACATGTTTATTGTAGTCTTTTGGATTTTATGAATAATCAATCTGTTAAATGTGCTTTCAAAGTTCTATCATCCCTAATCATACTTCTGGACATATTAACACACCCTTACCCTAATTTCTAATCAATCTGTTAAATGGTTACGTAAAATTGTTTTAATTTATGTTTTCAAACTTTTTTCATCTTTACCTACATCATTGGCTCAACTCTTGTACCCATATGCTGTTTTGAATATTCTATTCAACCTATTTGCCAACAAAACGATTCAATGGAATATATTTTACGAGTTATAATATAAGATATAAATGATGTCATTTCAAGTAGGCACTTTCAAAATCATTTATTTAATTGCATATCAACATAGGTTTGAGGTACTTGTTTAGTGCATCCGTTTGTAAATTTTAGTGCATCCGTTTGAGGTACTTGGTTATTATACAGTCGAAAGGACACAAAGAATATGCAGGACCAACCCAATCCACTACAATTATCAGTATTCCAGAAGAAGAGCTGAACAGAGCAAATGACACCCTCTTTAAACAACTTATCAGCATAAAAATCACATTTTGGGTTGATGTGAACTATCAGATGGTTGGAGTTAAAGAAAAAAGGTAACCGACCACCACCACCACCACCACCATCATCATCACAAACACCAACACAACAAACTCCTCATACTGTATCAACCATCAAACTTCCTATTCTCAAAAAGGGAGAATACGATATATGGGCCATGAAAATGGAACATTATTTGGCCCGTACAGACTATCCAATCTAGGAAGTTACACAAAAAGGAAGTTACACAAAATGGGAATGGTCATGTATCAAACTCAGAAGGGCTACATAAAGGCTATAATAGGTTCCAAAGACTTCTGAGTCAATTAGAGATTCATGGGGCAGGTGTATCCACTAAGGATGCAAATAAGAAATTCCTTAGATCTCTACCTTGTGCCTGGTCTCAAGTTTCCTTAATCACGAGGACCAAGCCAGGAGTGGACAGTCTCAGCTTTGATGATCTGTATAATAATCTAAGAGTCTTTTAGAATGATGTAAAAGGCCCTACTGCATCATCCTCTAGCACGCAAAATATGGCATTTGTCTCTGAGAACACCTGCAGTACTAATGATGTTAGTACCTCTTATAGTGTTTCCAATACTTCTGGTCAAAACTCACAGTATGAACAAACTTCATCACACTCCTTACTTGCAAATCAATCCAGTTGCCCTCAAATGGATCATGAGGACTTGGAACAGCTTGATGAATTTGACTTAGAAGAAATGGGCTTGAAATGGCAGGTGGTCATGATTTCAATGAGAATGAAAAAGTTCTACAAAAAGACTGGTAGAAAGCTACAATTTGATGCAAAGGAACTAGTTGGTTTTGATAAAACCAAAGTCGAATGCTACAATTGCCACAAGACAGGCCATTTTGCTAGAGAATGTAAAACCAAGGGAAATCAAGATAGTAGGAGGAGAGATGCTTGGAACTCTGGCAATAAGGATGGGAGAAGATCTGGTAACAGGAAGACTCTAAAGCATTGGTGACCATTGATGGAGAAGGTGTAGATTGGACCAATCACACAGAAGTAGAAGAAGATTATGCTTTGATGGCTTGCAATAGCTCAGGCTCATACACAGAGGTAACTTCCTGTTCAAATGAGTGTAAAGTGTCTTATGCTAAACTTAAAAAACTATATGATGCACAGAGAGAACAACTTAGTGATGCAAGCATAAAAATAAAGGCATATACTCAAGGTCTAAAGAAAGTTGAAGCATAATTAGTTGCTCATCAACAAGGTCAACTTTGGTATGAAGAAACGATAAGGTTTACGAAAATAGACTTAAACGATAAAACTGATGTCCTAACATACCATAAGAAACTGTTTGCAGAAGCTCAAAAAGAAAAAGAAGATTTAAAAGCTAAAGTAGAAAAATGGCACAAATCTTCTAAAAATCTTGGTAAACTGCTAAATACCCAAATGAGTGCTAATGATAAATTTAGGCTTGGGTATGGGGATCACAGATATGATGGCATTTTGAGTTATGAAAATGAAGTTTTAAAAAGTGTATTTTTGAATAAGGAAAGTGAGTTGGAAAAACAACCTTTGTATGATTGGTTTGTTATAGCAGGAGGAATGCATATTGTACCCCCACCCATGACAGGGAATTACATGCCATCTGGACCTGATGTAGAAATAGATTACTCTCAATTTACATATGGTCCAAATCAGTCTCAACCTAGTGAATCTAAAACCCAAACCAGTGACATTGATACTTGTGAATCAGATTGTAGTGTTGAAACACATGAATCTTTGCTTGAACCAACTGTAAATGAACCCAAAGTAGTAAATGAGCCTAAGTCTATGTCTGATGCTCCTATAACTGAGGAGTATGAATCAGATAATGAAGATGAACATGTGCCTTAGCCTACAAAAGAACCAACTTTGTTGTTTGATCTTGATTATTTAACTGATTTAATGAATTATCAACCTGCGAGATTAGAGAATCAGGTAACAAACATGCAGGTCCACAAGAAGCTAATCACAATGCAGGTACAAAAGATAATATTGATGCAGGTGATTCTGAAAAAGAAGATGAATTTGCTCAGGACTACTTTGTATTGTATATATGGTCTTCTTATTCTTCAACAGTCAAGAGATCAACAGAAAAGGATGTAGATGAAGCACCTAACAAACATCCTGATTTAAAGACAGATGAAAAGCCAGTAGATAAGGAGAATCAAGTCTTTTTGGATGAACATGAAAGACTTAAGAGGCAAGAAAATGATGCTATTGATGCAGCTGAAACTCTCAGGAATGAATTTGCCCAAGAAACTAAGGATTTGCTTTTACAAGCAGGAGCTGCTAAAGCTAGCAGTACTAACACAGTTAATACTGTTAGCACGCCAGTTAGTACTGCCAGTCCTTATGATGGACTATCCTTCCCTAATCCAACCAATCCTGACCAAGATGACTCAGAAATACCTGCACTCTAGGATATTTATAAAAATCCTACTTATGGTATTTTTACAAATTCATCTTATGATGATGAGGGTGCAGTGGCTGACTTCACAAATTTAGAAACTGTTGTGAATGTTAGTCCTATTCCCACATCAAGGATTAACTCTATTCATCCTTCAACTCTCATTCTTGGAGATCCTCAATCAGCAATTCAAACAAGAAGTAAAGTGTCTAAAAGTTCTGGAGCCCATGCTTTTGTAAGTTATATTCAAAAGCAAAGGAGAAATAATCATAAGGACTTCTAGCATTGTTTATTTGCTTGTTTCTTGTCTCAAAATGAACCCAAGAAGATCTCTGAAGCACTTGTAGATAAAAGTTGGGTTGATGCTATGCAAGAAGAATTGCTACAGTTCAAGATTCAAAAAGTTTAGATTCTTGTAGATTTGCCTTATGGGAAGAAGGCAATTGGAACAAAAGGGTTTATAGAAATAAGAAGGATGAGAGAGGAGTTGTCGTCTTAAATAAAGCAAGGTTAGTTGCTTAGGGACATAGGCAAGAGGAAGGGATAGATTATGATGAGGTTTTTGCTCCTGCGGCAATTTAAGTTACCTGAGAAAATCAAGTATTACTTAGAATCCCCTAGACTAAAAACAATATGTGCAGTTTCAATTTTAGAGAAAAATTGGTTCCTTCATGGAGGTTAGCTTGTTTATTTGCAAGGGCCATAATTGATGAATCTGAACAAATGGCATAGGATGGTTGGGTCATGTTAACTTTAAAAACTTTAAACAATTGTGTAGGGTAAAACCTTGGAAGAGGTTTACCTTCAAAGATTTTTCAAATGTTTAATACACTTGTGTTGCTTGTCAGAAAGGAAAGCAACACAAGGCCTCCTATAAGTCCAAATCAGTGAGCTCTATTAGTCACTCCTTATAGCTTCTTCATATGGATTAGTTTGGACCTACATCTGTAAGGAGCTTAAACCATAAGACTTATTGCCTAGTTATCACTGATGATTTTTGCAGGTTTACTTGGGTGTTCTTCTTAAGAACTAAGGATGAAACTAGTGCGAAATCCTTTAAGGACCTTTATAAGACAAATAGAGAAACAATTAAATCAAAAGGTTAAAATAATTAGATGTGATAATGGTACAGAATTTAAGAACAGGGATTTTATTGAATTATGTGGGTCAAAAGGGATCAAGAGGGAATACAGTAATGCCAAAACTTCACAACAAAATGGAGTTGCTAAAAGAAAGAACAAGACCCTTATTGAGGCTGCTAGGACTATGCTAGCAAATTCATTTTTACCGAACACTTTTTGGGCTGAAGCAGTTTGTACCGCTTGTTATGTTTTTAATAGGGTAATAGTGACCAAGCCTCATAATAAGACACCTTATGAACTTGTAACTGGTAAAATACCAATCATAAGCTACATAAGACCTTTTGGGTTCCATGTGACCATCTTGAATACCATTGACAATCTAGTCAAGTTTGATGAGAAATCAGATGAAGGGTTTCTAGTTGGGTATTCTCTACAAAGGAAGGCTTTTAGGGTACACAATTTAGAAACCAAGAGAGTTGAGGAAAACCTGCACATAACCTTTTTAGAAAATAAACCAAATATTGAAGGAAAAGGACCAACTTAGATGTTTGATCTTGATTACTTAACTGATTCAATGAATTATCAACATGCGAGATCAGAGAATCAAGCTAACAAACATGCAGGTCCATAAGAAGCTAATCACAATGCAGGTACAAAAGATAATATTGATGTAGGTGATTCTGAAAAAGAAGATGAATTTGCTCAGGACTACTTTGTACTTCCTATATGGTCTTCTTATTCTTCAACAGAAAAGGATGCAGATGAAGCACCTAACAAACATACAGATTTAAAGACAAATGAGAAGCTAGTAGATAAAGAGGATCAAGTCTTTTTGGATGAACTTGAAAGACTTAAGAGGCAAGAAAAGGATGCTATTGATGCAGCTGAAACTCTCAGGAAGGAATTTGCCTAAGAAACTGAGGATTTTCTTTTACAAGTAGGAGCTGCTAAAGCTAGCAGTACTAACACAGTTAATACTATTAGCACGCCAATTAGTACTGCCAGTCCTTATGATTAGGGGTGTTCACGGGGTGGTTCGGTTCGGTTAGTTAGAAGATTTAAACTATCCGTCGCGGGGCGGGTAATTAATTTTACTATCCGTCGCCGAACCGTACTAGGCGGGTAACCGGACATGCGGGTACCTGAAGTGAGCGGTTACCTGCGGTTCGGGTCACGGTTAACCATTTTTGACGTTTAATAGAGTTTAACCGTATAAAAAATTACATAGTCTAGAACATAAAATGTATTTCTAGTAAAATTAAATGACGTTGAATTTAAAAGTCATATAAAACTTAAGTATTTCGTTACAATAATTGCATTCAAATATTCGTATATAACGTATTAACAAAAAATATTACTCGACGTTATAGATTACGATCACATTAATCAATTTTCACACATAGCTTTTTACAAATGTTTACTTTACGAGCGAAAAAGTCGTTATACAATAAAAGTATTGCAATAATCGGTTAATACTTGTACAATTATTTGAATATTAGTTAGAAAATAATCATGTATAATATGCACGGTTCGGTTCGGTTAACTGCGGATATCTAAAAGTAAAAACCGAAACCGAACCATTATAAGCGGGTTTTTTCGGTTTCGGATTGATCAGTTCAGCTCGGTTCGTCGATTTCACGGTTTTTTTGAACACCCCTACTTATGATGGACTATCCTTCCCTGATCCAACCAATCCTAACCAAGATGACTCAGGAATACCTGCACTTGATGATATTTATAAAAATCCTACTAATGATATTTTTACAAATTCATCTTATAATGATGAGGGTGCAGTGGCTGACTTCACAAATTTAGAAACTATTGTGAATGTTAGTCCTATTCCCACATCAAGGATTAACTCTATTCATCCTTAAACTCTCATTCTTGGAGATCCTCAATCAGCAGTTCAAACAAGAAGTAAAGTGTCTAAAAGTTTTAGAGCCCATGCTTTTGTAAGTTATATTTAAAAGCAAAGGAGAAATAATTATAAGGACTTCCAGCATTGTTTATTTGCTTGTTTCTTGTCTCAAAATGAACCCAAGAAGATCTCTGAAGCACTTGAAGATAAAAGTTGGGTTGATGGTATGCATGAATAATTGCTGCAGTTCAAGATTCAGAAAGTTTGGATTCTTGTAGATTTGCCTTATGGGAAGAAGGCAATTGGAACAAAATGGGTTTGTAGAAATAAGAAGGACGAGAGAGGAGTTATGGTCAGAAATAAACCATGGTTAGTTGCTCAGGGACATAGGCAAGAGGAAGGGATAGATTATGATGAGGTTTTTGCTCCTGTGGGGCCAGGTATGAAGCCAATTAGGAATCCTTTTTAAGACTTTGCCTCTTACATGGGCTTCATAGTCTATCAAATGGATGTGAAAAGTGCCTTCCTTTATGGCAAAATTGATGTGGAGGTCTATGTGTCTCAACCACTAGGTTTTATAGATCCTAAATATCCTCAGAAGGTCTACAAAGTAGTGAAAGCTCTCTATGGTCAATATGTATTCATAGTCAGTGTTTCTATATAGTCAATCTGTATTCATACAAGTTGGCTATCACTCTTAGCAGGCTGCAAAGATCTGTTTAGTTTGGGACTCACAACATGTTTATTATAGTCTTTTGAATTTTATAAATAATCAATCTATTAAATTTGCTTTCATTTTAGAGAAAACAATATTACTTAGAATCCCTAGACAAATCAAGTATTACTTAGAATCCCTAGACAAAACAATATGTACAGTTTCAATTTAGAGAACATTATTCCTTCAGGACGTTTAACTTGTTTAATTGCAAAGGCCACAATTGATGAATCTAACAAATGGCATAGGAGGTTGGGTCATGTTAACATTAAAAACTTAAACAAACTTATGACGGGAAATGTTATAAGAGGTTTACCTTCAAAGATTTTTCAAAATGATCACACTTATGTTGCTTGTCAGAAAGGAAAGCAACACAAGGCCTCCTATATGTCCAAATCATTGAGCTCTATTAGTCACTCCTTACAGCTTCTTTATATGGATTAGTTTGGATCTACATCTGTTAGGAGCTTAAACCATAAGACTTATTGCCTAGTTATCACTGATGATTTTAGCAAGAGACCAATTAAATCAAAAGGTTAAAATAATTAGATGTGATAGTGGTACAAAATTTAAGAACATGGATTTTATTGAATTCTATGGGTCAAAAGGGATCAAGAGGGAATACAGTAATACCAGAACTCCACAACAAAATGGAGTTACTGATAGAAAGAACAGGACCCTTATTGAGGCTGCTAGGACTATGCTAGCAGATTTATTTTTACCTAACACTTTTTAGGCTGAAGCAGTTAGTACCGCTTGTTATGTTCTTAATAGGGTATTAGTGACCAAGCCTCATAATAAGACACCTTATGAACTTGTAACTGGTAAAATACCAATCATAAGCTACATAAGACCTTTTGGGTGCCATGTTACCATCTTGAATACCATTGACAATCTAGGCAAGTTTGATGAGAAATGAGATGAAGGGTTTCTAGTTAGGTATTCTCTACAAAGCAAGGCTTTTAGGGTACACAATTTAGAAACCAAGAGAGTTGAGGAAAACCTAAACATAACCTTTTTAGAAAATAAACCAAATATTGCAGGAAAAGGACCAACTTGGCTGTTTGATCTTGATTATTTAACTAATTTAATGAATTATCAACCTGCGAGATCAGAGAATCAAGCTAACAAACATGCATGTCCACAAGAAGCTAATCACAATAGAGGTAGAAAAGATAATATTAATCACAATGGAGAGGATCAGTCCTGTAGCTTATCGGTTAAGGTTGCCCGAGGATTTGAGTGGTGTACGTGACACGTTCCACATGTCAAACCTAAAGAAGTGTTTGGCAGATGCTAGCCCGCATGTACCATTGAATGAAATTAAGGTTGACAAAACTCTTCATTTTTTTGAGGAACCTATAGAGATTTTGGACCGTGAAATTAAGATTTTAAAGAGTAGCAAAATATCACTTGTGAAGGTTCGTTGGAATTCAAAGCATGGTCCCAAGTTCACTTAGGAGCGCGAAGATTATATGAGGTCTAAGTATCCTCATTAGTTTGTTGATCGTGCTGATGAGTCGGCTAGTTAAATCTTGGGACGAGATTTCTTAAAAGAGGGGATACTGCGACAACCGAGATTTGAGCAGGTTAGTTTATACCATTAGACGTGGCTAAGAGTTCATTTTATGTGAGTAAGTATGTGCAATGTGATTTTAAGTGTGGTAAGTATGTTAAGTATGTGTATGATATCATTTTGAGGTGTTGGGCATCTCATTTTGAGTATGTTTGTATTGGATTATGAGTATTCCATTTGTTCACGTTTAGTGATAAAGGAAAGGATTGGCGTATTGCATGTAATGCTACGTCAATAGTTGGATGATTTAGCGATAAGCGTTTATGATAATCGTGGCATTTTAGAAATGAAATTAGTGAGTGAAATACGGAAGTTTGTGGCAAACTTTCTAAAAATGGAAAGTGGTTTGGTGAAATAAAAGTTATTTTTAGAAAGGTTAGTAAGTAGCGTTTAAGTAAAAAGGTTTAATCAAATTAGCTTAAGTTTTTATAAAAATTTAAGGAAATAAAGTAAAGTAGTTAATTAATAATATAAAAAAATGTATACATAATGACAAAAGTTCCACAAGGATCAAGGTTAAAAAAAAAATCATATAGATGCATACCTGGACCAATCAATTTGTTCTTTTTTGATCCGAACGGTGTTTTGGAGAGATATATAATACATCCCGCCTATATTTTTCATTTCATCTCATGTGTGGTAAAAAAACACAACACATACCTACAACCATCCACCACCATACACCATCGGAACCCCTAACAATAACACATCACCCCCATCCCACCAACGGAACCCAAAAACATCACCATCGAAACACATCACCACCATCACCATCACATCGTAACCCTACTATCACAATCGAACACATTTCACCACCATATTTACACAATAAGCGCCACCATTAACCACCATCATCATACTCGGAAAACCCTAACAACAGCACGATCGTAGAAAACACAACCACACCCATCGATCAAAATAAGCATTTCATTGGACAACGAGAAGAAATCCGACTATCAAAAGAGATAAGTTACCGAATCATCTGGTTTGGCCTCATTCCCGGTCAACAAAGTAAGTTTTTTGCTTTTTTTTATTCCTTTTTTTTTTGTTCTTTGTTGCTTATTTTTTGTGCTTATTTTTGGTGTTTAGGTGTAATGTGTTAGTTAGATGATAGTTCTATATTATGTGGTTGTGATATTTTTTTTTTGTTAAGGAGAGTTAACTTAATCGAAATGAGTATTTCCTATGGCAGTTCGTTTATAGTGTGTTTTAGGGAAGTTAGGGAAGATTGAGATTGGCGAAAAAGTTGTCGATATTATTTGAACTCAAGGGATATGATAATTCCGTTGTGAATCTCATGAGCTTCTGTGTGTGAATCTCATGTGATGTTAATAGGCTCATTAAGTGTCATAATAATTATGACTTACGTGGTTTTTTGGCTTAATGATCCATAATTATTTTGTGATAACACTCACACTCACAATCATAAATGTGTATCTGAATGGATGTTTGTTTGTTTCGGCTTTCTGTTAATTCTTCTTGTTTAATTCCGCGTGTTTTAGCTAATTGTAGATAGCTAATAAATATAGGATTTATGCAAAAAGTCAATAGGAGGGAGATTTGTTGTTGCAATAGCTGATGGAAATTTAAGCAGGTCAAATGTGAGAGTTAAATAGTATATGAAAGAACTTTTGTTTGTATGTAAGATGATTCTGGTTAATTTTTATTGTACTTGTTTAAGAATATAGCTATTAGGTTAGTGTTTGAATACAATCAGTTTTTTTGATTGATGTTTTTGTGTACTGAGTTTTATATCCTTTGTTGTTTTATTTTAGTGCTCATAAGTATTGGTTTTGTGGTAGAGTTCACGAGTTGCCAGTCAGGAGCTTCCTAAGGTTACCCGGTAGAGTTCTTCAAGGAAGTGGAATACGAGTGATTATGGCTATGCGGCTATAGCTAGCCGTCCAAGTTTTAAAATCCTCAAAGCCGAGTGTCTGAGTTCAATCCACTGTTGGACATGTAGTTCCCATTTAAGAAAGGAGGGGTTTCGATGTTGTGAAGTTAACAACCCGCTATGTGGTTTATAAGTCGCGGAATTAGAAGAGGCCACTTAAGAAACCGGCTGCTGTTGTTGAAAAACCGATGCTGTTGTTTGAAAAACGGAATGCTGTTTTCTGGATAAGAATCGGTCGCCGGCTAAGAAAACCAACTTCTGTTAGTGGTTCAAGATAAAGATAGTGTTGTGGGATAATTTATCCTGCTGATTTGGACCATGAAAAGACATAGATAAGCATAAGGCGTCGCTAAGAACCCGTTTCTATTGTGAAAGGTGTGGCAATTGCTAAGCTATTATGTTTCAAGTAGAGGAGTGCTTTGAAGAAATGATGGCCATTGAAAAAGCCGCAATGTTAATGATTGGGATGCTTTGAAGCATTACGGCCCATGATGTTCAGGAAAAGGTCGATGGAAAGGATAAGAAAATCTACTGTGATAAGGACAATGACAAGGTATGATTCATTTTACTTTTTAAGCTTCTAAACTGCTTTTCTTATGCTTATAAATGATTCACAATAGAATCTCATGAGATTTCACAACAGGAACTCATGAGATTCACAAAACAGGAATCTCATGAGATTTCATTTGATTTTTAGTTTAATAATCTCATATGATTCTATTCTATGCTTATAATTTGGTTCACAATAGAATCTCATGAGATTCACAATAGGATCTCATGAGATTCACAGTAGAATGTCATGTGATTTACTATGAATCATTAATTTATATAAATTAATCTCATGTGATTTACTATAGTACTGAATTTGATCAACTACAGGCTTTGTTTCAAAAGAAGAAATTGAATGTTGTTTCGAAAGACAAGCCTAAGTCTACTGTTGAAAAAGCTTCGGATGTTGTTTCAGATAAACCGGTTGTAAAGAAGATGGTCATGCGCCGGTTGTTGCGGCTGTTGAGAGTGTTGTTTGAGAAGGAGAATCCAAAGGTTATAAAAGGTTCTATAAGCCACTAGTGCGTTGTATAGGTAGAGATAAGACAAAAGGCAAAGAACATTGCACCAAGGTTGTCAAAGCAAAAGACAATACAGAATTTGACAAGCTAAGTTAATGTTAAAAAGGAAAATTGATTTTTATCAAGGAAGATGAATAATGAAAAAGAATTTAAAGGTAAGTCGAAGAAAGAGGTTTTCCGATTCCGACTTGAGACGGATGTTGTTGATGAAGCTGATAGAAAAATTAAGTAACCGAAAAAATTGAAGAGAGAGAGGAGTGAATTTCAATTCTTCGATTCTCGGAGCTTGATAGAATTATTAGTAAGCGACTTATAATAAATTGGAAAAGAAGGTCAAGAAAAGACGAATCTGAAGATAGAGTCCCGAAGAAAGTTACAGAAAAAATTGACATAAAGGGTGAAGAAAGAAGATCTGACGAGGATACTGTCCTCAGAAAGGTAAGAAAAAAGAGAAGCCACTGGACGCCCGAAGAAGCTGCACATGAAAAGTATCTTTCTTCGAGTTTTCCTCCTTTTTCAGGCAAGGACAACTCCTACTTCCCTTTTTTCCTGCCATCGAAAGAAAACTCAAAGAGTTGATATTTTAGGATTTTTGACTGCTAAGGCTTTAGTTCATTGTATAACGGTTTCTATAGATCATCTCCCATTGAAGTTGGGGGATGGTTTGCCTGTGGCCAATTTCCAAAAATTACATGTTATTTCTAATCAACTCAGGCGATAAAAAAGGTAACCCCTTCCAAAATTCATGATATTAGGTGTTCCTAATTGGAGGGTATTCATTATTTGATTTGATGAAAGAAGAAACTGACCCTCGAGTTTGTAAGTACTGGTCGATCAATTTTTTATCCTCTAGAATTGAAGAAATCCGATGTTAATGATATTGCGAGGAAATTGGTTGCTGCTCAAGAAATCGACTTTCTTTTTAAAAGTTAATTTTTTGACTTTGTTACAAATACGATGGCTAAGGCTGACCGGTTGAAGGGTCAAATCTGCTTGGATGTGGTCAGACGCCTTCAGATGAAGACAGCAGATAATTCTGATATAAACTGGTGTGGTACATTTTATGACTCTCTTCGAGAATAGTAAACTCCCCGGAGGAACGAATCCATCTACCGTTGGGCCCCTAACATTCCTTATTGTAAGTTTTACTAAATTCCACTAAATGAGATTTTACCTGCCTTGAAACATGAATCACATGAGATTCATAAGTTAATAACCTGAGAATCAATGTCTGATCTCATGTGATTCTCTTTCGAAAATCCATGTGATTCTCTTTGAATCTCATGTGATTCAATCATTATCACATGAGATCCTCTCATGATTCACTCATGAAGATGAGACAGGATCTCATTGATTTTTAATATCAAGTCCTCCTTTCTGATCCGATATCAAAATTCAGCTAATTTTTGATTTTTTCTTTTTTTTATTTCAACCCCCGCTGTTATATTTAGATTCCTACGAAGTTTGATAAGTTCCTGGGTTAGGTTCGCGACAGGCCCATCTATAAGAAATTGGTCTCATACTAATGAAACAAAGCAGGAGTTCAGAACTTAAAATCATGTGCTCGGGCTTTTAGATCTTCATGATGAGTGGAACGAACTGAGGTGTCAAGAATCTGTGGTTTTATTGGTTTCTCTCGAACACTCTGAGAAAAGGTATGTGGTTAGACTGTCTTCAAAAATGAATCACATGAGATTCAGGGTTAATCACATGAGATTCTGTCTGATATCATGTGATTTACTTTGAATCTCATGTGATTCAAACATCAATCTCATGAGATCCTGTTTGATCTCTTGTGATTCATAGTAAATCTTATGAGATCCTGTCTGATCTCATTTCTAGCTACAATTTTTTTTTATTAAAAACGGAGTTCATAAATACAGAATCATAATGAGGCTTCAAATCACACATGAGATTCAGTTTAAATCTATGTTGATAATCGAACCATCACGTGATAAACTATAGAACTGACATTTGAGTAAATGCAGCGTTGTTTAAAAGAGCTGAGAGTAAGCTTCTGCAATGTGTTCTGAAAGGGTTTTTTTCTAGGAAAGATTTAATGAGGAAAGCTAGCTCAGCTTATCCTGGTTGCATGGAAAGCTTGTTTGAACATCAAGCAAGTATGTCCAAGAGTTCAGAAACCTATTTCATATTATGTTGATATGGATTTGGTAAATGAAAGTAAAATGGGGAATGATGATAATGATAATGATGGTGATGGAAACGGGGATGAAGAAGATGCGAATAGATGGTGACGAAAATGGAGCAATCGAGTTTGTTTAGCAAAATCATTTAGATGATTTAGGCAATGATATCGGTCCAACTGAAAAAGAACAGTTTGATCCAGTCCGATCCAACTGAACAAGAAATTGTTGTTAAAGGGGATCCAGCATAAGAAAGTCAGATCAAGAGTACAACCCGAGAACTAAACACAATGGTTAGAACAAAATTTGGATTATAGTTGGAGAGGTGATTGATTGAATAACTTCCTGAGTATTTATAACGTAATTTTTCCTTCCTCTACATCTTTTTCCAACTTTGTAAAAATTTATTTATTTTTCCATTAAATCTCTTTATTTGTCAGTGTGATTTTATTTGGAGATAATTCTGGCGACACGGGAACTAATGAATAAAGGGCCGGTTACTCCGAGAGAATGCTACCCCCCAAAAGCAAGTCCATGCCAAAAAAAAGAGTTGTCAAACCTTCTCCTTTACATGTTATCAACTTATATGAACAAGAAGACTTACGGTTGTGCCAAAACACAAGGTCAGAGTTTATTCTTGGGAACACGTGTTCGCTATGCAGGGGATAAGATGTAAGTTAATAAAACGTACTAGTTGGTTTTTTTTGTTATGATATAGGTGATTTTTTGTTTTGCATCAGATGTGATTCAAAGTGGAATCAGATAAGATTCAAGAGTGGGAAAAATCACTTTGAATCTCAGTATTCTAGTTGAATCTCAGAGGATTCAAAGAGAATCACTTGTGATCACTTTGAATCTCCATGTGATCCAGTACTTACATGATTATTGTTTTTTTTTATATAGTGAAGTGTTTTTGAAACACATTCGGGGAGTATAGTGAGTATATGGGACTACGTTGAATATGGAAACGTTAGCACAGGTTAGGATTGATGCTAGATGACATAGACTGTTGGGTGCTATACTGAACCATGAAGAGAGATTATTATAGAGTTGCTAGACTCAAAATGAGGCATTGTTTTTCCAACTGGTTGATTGTAAGTGTTCTAAAATTATAAATTTAGAATAAAATATTTTTTTTTATACATTTATGTAATTGTTTATTTTTATACAGACAAAATCGATGTTTGACGGAACCTTGGCAACTGATGAAGCTAAATGGGATAGCTTTTCAAATCAAGTTAAGTCTCAATTTGGCGGAAATGTTGATGGTTTGGCTCTTCAAGGCATTGACTTGGTAAAATTATTTTTTTTATAGAATTTTACTTTGTGTTTTCTTACTTTTTACATTTCATTTTATAGATTTGTAATATTTTTGAAACACCCGTGTTATTTAAAAAACAGGCATTTTTTCCAATTTGCAATCACGGGCATTTCTATGTGATTGTCTTCAGCCTTACTGGAAAAACAACGTCAATGACTATCCTGGATAACAGTCAAGCAACCTATGTTGGAAAATATAAAGAAGTTTGTGTAGTTCTTGCAAGTCTTTTACATATAATTGGCACTTTGGATTACCATGTGATTTGATCCCAGATGACAGAACGACCGAAATCAGAATTCTATATTTCTTAATACCTTATTAGAGTACTTCAGATGAGAAAATAGCCATGAGATAACCTAAGAAAATCTCCTGAGATTCAATATGAATCTCCTTGAGGTTCCATTTGAATCATGTGAAGGCTTTCCTTAGAAATCTTCCTGAGATTCCCAATATGAATCTCATGAGATTCCATGTAAATCTCATGTTCCTAATTTTAATACATTCCTAATTCTTCCTTTTTTGGTTTGTAGAAAAAGTGTTGTTTTACCCCCACAGGTCATTTGAAAGAGTATGGTCATGATAGGCGATACTAAGATAGCTAAACGATGCCTAAAATCCCAAAAGTTTGACAGTTAGGACCAAGGGGAATCACCATGATTGTGGAATTTTCACTATGCTACATATGGAATGTTACAATGCTGGAGCTGTTGCAAATTGGGATTGCGGCTTGTATGCCGAAATCGGGTACTGCTTGATATGCGAGGAGATGCCGTTTTTAAATTTTGCCACCAAATACGTTACCAGTGAAATCAATGTGCATGCGCAGAAGTTTAATTTAGCAAAAGAGTTTGATAAACTTAAGAGTCTGATGAAAAGGTGTCGATAATCGTTAATGCATTGAAGAATAGGAAGGAACGTGATCGCATCTAACTACCTGAATTTCAAACTCACCACACGTTCTGGTAGCTCAGTTTACTTGCTAGATCATTCCTTGCTTTAATCATTCATTGCTTTAATCATTCCTGAATTTCTTTTGATGCTTTTGAACAAGAATTTTTGTTTTGTTTGTAGAACAGTTCTGGTAGCTCAGTTTAGTTCAACTTTTGATAATGCTTTTGAACAAGAATTTATGTATAAGTCTGATATGCAGTTTATTTCTCTTTGAATCTATACTTCTAATGGTTTACATGAAATCACAAGAGATTCAATCTATAATCACCTGAGATTCACAATAGAATCGCAAGGGATTCATTTAGAAAATTGTTCGCAAGTCGAATAGAAAAGGGAACCATTACCTATAGTTGTTCTTCATTTTGCATCTGATTTGCAACAATTTGGAGTAGTCAGAACAATTTGCAACATATGATGAATCTCATGAGATGTCATAATGAATCAACTTGAAATCAACTATAATTAAAAATATGAATCAACTGATGAATCTCAGAATTTATACAAAGAAAAAAAATCAATACATAAGTATTTTAAACTTTATTATTAACTTTTTATTACAAAGAAATCAACTGTGATCTCATACTTATAATCTTATGAGATAAATAAGTATTAAACTTTTTATTAAACTTTTTTATTACGAAAAGAAATCAACTGTGAATCTCATACTTATATAATCTTAATCTTATGAGATTTTATAATATTTAACTTTTATTAACTTTTTATTAACTTTTTATTAACGTTTTATCAACTGTGAATCTTCATACTTATACAAAAATCAAATACTATTATTTAAACTCTTTTATTAAACAAATAAATCAACTGTGAATCAAACACTAAATTAAATATGATCAATGTGAGACTCATACTATAATCTATGAGATTCAGAGGGAGTCTCATGAGATTCATTATGAATCTCATGAGATTCACTATGAATCTCATGAGATTCTGAACAATAAGTATAAAGAAATACATGATTTATACATATAAAGACATCAAATAAAATCAACATGTAATTCAATACACAATAAAGTATTTTTGGGTTTATAAATATTGAAAATATCAAACATCAATAACCGGGGTCGCCTTTCTTTTTTTTCCTTGCATTTGGATTTAGTGGACAAGTTAATTTGGTATGTTCGTTTGTCACCTCCTTACAAAAACCACAAGGTCTTGCTTTCTTCTTTGCAACTTTAATCGCTTTTTCTCGTTCACTCTTTAAACGTTCAAGAGGCATACTCGGATAAAATTTCAAGGCAGTATTTCCTTTGGGAGAGAAAAATGCCATCATTTGTTTTTATAACTTCAATTCTAAGGAAGTATTTAAGTTATCTTAGGTCTTTGATCATGAAGTTATTTTTTAAGAAGTCTTCGACTTTGTTGACTTCGTCCAAGTTATTTTCGGTGACAACAATGTCATCCACATAGACAAGTAAACCTATGAAACTATTGTTATCATTCTTGATAAATAAGGAGTAGTCACTCATGCTTTGTTTAAATCCATTACTGATAAGAGTTTGACATAATTTTTTATTCTAATTTCTTGGTGCTTGTTTGAGACCATATAGAGATTTTTTTAATTTGCATACTCTTTGATCATTGACAGAAAAATATCCCGGAGGAAGTGTCATATATACCTCCTCAGTTAGGTTGCCATAAAGGAATGCATTGTTGATATCAAGTTGGAATAGGGGCCACCCATTGTTGACAGCAATGCTTATAAGGCACCTAATTGTGATAATTTTAGCTATCGGGTAAAATGTTTCATCATAGTCAATACCTTCTTTTTGCTTAAATCCTTTTGCCACTAGTCTAGCTTTATATTGTTCTATATTACCATTGGATTTGTATTTGACTTTATAGATCCATTTGTACCCTATGGGCTTTCTGCCGGGAGGTAATTCGGTAATTTCCCATGTTTCATTTTTATTAAAGCCTCCATTTCATCGTTTATGGCACATACCCATTCTTTGTTATTATATTCCTCATAAAAGGTTTTGGTTCAAAGGTTTTCTTAAGATTGGAAGCAAAACAATAGTTTTCTTTACTAAGTTTTGAATAATTTACAACTCTATCAATTCCATATTTGACTATCATCAAGAACAAAATCAGAGAGTTTGGTTAGAAGTTTAGAAGTTCTACCAGACCTCCTTTGAGAAACAGTTTTATTCACAACATTCTGGATGTTGTAACTGTTACCCACAGAAGTGAAACTTGGTTCCACAATGTTATTATCAATTTGGTAAAGGGGAATGTGATCTTCTCGGGTTGCTCCAGAGTCACTATCAAGTGAATTATGATCATTGTCAAGAGACTCTGTGCCATCCTCGTCATTTGTTACTTCAGAGTTGCTGTTAAATGATGTATCATCATTATTAGCCGTCTGTGTGCCATCAACATGTGGAGATGTATTTTCACTACCATGATTTTGGGCCTCTGAATCATCATTGGGTAGGATGTCTGGATGGTGTTTGAAGTAAGGGTTGTCAAAAAAATTAAAATGATTTATTTGAGAAATTGGGTTTGAAAATTTTTGTTGGTTTTCTTTCATTTTTAGAGGAAAGATGTTTTCATAGAACTTGACATCCCTAGAGAAAAAAATAGTTTTATTTTGTAACCTAAGTAATTTGTAACCTTTTGTTGTATTGGAATAGCCAATAAAAATGCATTTTTTCAGATTTGGCTGAAAATTTGTCTGTGTTGGTTAAAATAATTGAAAAACATAAGGGGTTAATACACAAACAGGTTACTAAAGTTTCCAAAAAAGTTGGCCTAAGTAACTAGAGTTCCATTTTGTTCATCCAGGTTACTCATGTTCACGGGTTGGTTAATTAGGTTACTCAACATGTAAATAAGATACACTAAGGTTACTCGAAGGAGGGGTTACCGGTTGATAACCCGTATCTCATGCCACATGGATCTGACACTTTTTCCACATCACCAAAAAGTAGTCCACATCAGTATTCCACTAACACCATAAATTTATACCCATCTTTCATTAATTTTTTTCTTTTATTATTTATTATATATTATTTTTATTATTATTATACAAAGGGTACACAGATGATTTTGTTACATCTACAGAAAATTTGAGTGAATTTACGTTTATACCCTCCTGGCCTTGTTACCCAATTTTTGTACTATGAATTTTTGCTATCATTCTAACCCTCTTTCAACTCCATCCTCTTACCTGCAATTATCTATTATCACCACAATCCTCTTGAGGCAAATGTAAAAAGTGAAAAACAAATCAGCCTTATTAAGCCATTGCTTGCATTCACGATCTAAATCACCTTTGAAACTCCTCGATTCAAATCCACTATCGTACAATTTATTTACAGAAGAAAAGAACCATGACTTCTCATCCTAAATTAACAAAACCTTTACAGATTTGTTTTTACATATCTTTTTTGGAAACTTTAGTTTCGGATCTCAACGCATCTTTTTTGAAGATGAACCATATATGCTTCTCATCCTAACTTCAACAATTTTATTCACGCATATATGCTTCAAGATGAACAAACTCTGAGATTTTCGTTTTTCCTCTTTTTCAAACACTTCTCATCCTAAATTAACAAAACCCATTTTGAACCCGATTAATTTTCAAAGATCCGGCCACTCGCATCACCACTCACATCACGAAACATCCATCATGATCATGTCAAGATCCGGCAACTCACATCCCTTAACCCATTTTTGTTGAGATATAGGTTAGGGTTTTTAGTTTTTTAAAATTTGGGGTTTTTTTGGTTTTTTTATAGAGTGAATAAAATTGTTGAAGGGTTAGTTTTTTGGTGTGAGTTAGGCCGGCGGTTTGGTGGCTGTCGGTTGTGGCTAGGGGCAGTGAACGACGGTGGTTGTCGGAGGGTGGTGGTGGTGATGAGGGTTCTTAGGAGAGAATCTTGTGGGGGGAGTTTAGAAAGAGGGAAGAAAGTAAAATGTGTAATATGTGTAAAAAATAAATGAATATGGACATGAGTAAAAAATAAATAAAAAATATGGTATTTCCACATAGGATTTTAACTGGTTATAATAAGTTGTAATATAGTGAGTAACGTTATCAACCGGTCATGTGAACATTGGTAACTCAAATAAACAAAATGGAACTCTAGTTACTTATGCCAACTTTTTTGGAAACTTTAGTACCCTGTTTGTGCATTAACCCAAACATATGCATCCAAAAGATCTCAAATGATCATTGTTGGGTTCAGTACCAAACACAAGGTCATAAGTAGATTTTCCTTAGAGGACAAAGGTAGGCAGTCTATTGATTAAGTAAGTGGCAGTCAAGATGCATTCAGTCCACATGTCAAGTGGAATTCCTCCCTGAAAAATAAGAGATCTTGCAACATTTAGTAAGTGCATGTGTTTCCTCTCTGCTATACCATTTTGTTATGGGGTGTAGGCAACTGTGGTTTGATGGATTATTCCATGCAGTTTGAAAAAGGTTTGCAAGTTATTGTTAACAAATTCTCTTCCATTGTTACTTTTAAAAATCTTAACATTTTTGTTGAATTGAGTTTTTAGATAGCTATGGAATTCAATTATGTTTGTTGTGACTTCATTTTTAGATTTCAAAAGATATACCCAAACTGCTCTAGAGTAATCATCAACGACAGTAAGGAAATATTTAAATCCTTCTCTACTTGTGATTTTGTAAGGACCCCACACATCTAGATGAATCAAATCCCAGACCGAAGTGGTTTTGTGTTTACATAGGGGAAATGGTTCTCTTGTTTGTTTAGAGTAGTGACAGATGTCACATGGTGAAGAGTTGCAGTTTCCTTTTATGTCAATTTTGTGTTTTAAAGCTTTCAAGACTTGGTCTAATGGGTGACCAAGTCTATAATGCCACAAAGAATTTGTGTGACAACTTATTATGTTATTGCTTTTAGTAAAGTTGCTTTGATTGCTAAGTCAAGTAAGTACAAACCTTCTCTTTGACTACCAGTCCCCAAAGTTTTCTGAACCTGCAAATCCTGAATGTAACATTTGTGTTCATCAAACCAATGAAGAGTTTGCTATCTCTTGCGAGTTTATGAACTGACAAGAGATTAACAGTATATTCAGGAACATAAAAGAAGTGACAACCATGATTTGAGCAGGTTAGTTTATATCTTTAGATATGGCTAAGGGTTCATTTTATGTGTTTAGGTGTGGTGCTATGTGATTTTATGTGTGCTAAGTGGGTTAAGTAATGTGCGTAATATCATTTGGAGGTGTGTGGGCATCTCATTTTGTGTGTGTTTGTGTTTGGTGATGAGTATTCCATTTGTTCACGTTTAGTGATAATGGAAAGGAATGACGTATTACATGTAATGCTACGTCAATAGTTGGATGATTTAGCGATAAGCGTTTATGATAATCGTGGCATTTTAGAAATGAAATAAGTGAGTGAAATATGGAAGTTTGTGGCAAACTTTCTAAAAATGGAAAGTGGTTTGGTGAAATGAAAGTTATTTTTAGAAAGGTTAGTAAGTAGCGTTTAAGTAAAAAGGTTTAATCAAATTAGCTTAAGTTTTTATAAAAATTTAAGGAAATAAAGTAAAGTAGTTAATTAGTAATATAAAAAAAATGTATGCATATATAGGGGCGTCCGATTTAAGGTTTTAAGGAAAAAAAAGTTATTTTCTTTTAGGCTTATTTGAGTTGGGCTAGGACTCAAAGAAACAATTATAAAACCAATTTGGCCCATCTCTTCTCCCCTTTTTCTTGTTGCCGTGAGATTCAACCCCCCCAAAACCCTAAGAAGTTGTTTTTTTTCATTTGTGGATCCAAGAGTCATTCAAGAGTGTGGTTTAGGTGCTAATCATCAAGGTAAGTGTGTTCAACCTAGTTTAATTAGTGCATTCATGTAACAAAATCAATGATGGATTCTAGGGTTTCATAAAATATAATATATTAATGATATATTATGATTTTAGTATGATTAGGGTCATGATCATGCAATTGGTTATGTTAGATTTGCGATAAAATCTTGATCTAGGATGAGCAGAATTGAGGGCTGTGTTTATGAGTGATTATCTCCATGTTGTTTACCCTAAAAGTTGTCTAAACAGTAAATAGATTTAGGTCATGTTTGTGAGGGTAAAACCCTAACTTAAAATTCGAATTGAGCTTAGCCCTTCTACAGGAGTTTAGTTCTATCTGTCTATTAAAAATCTCCCAAAGGAGAGCTTCTGATTTGGAGTCTAATATGGTTTTTAAGTCCAAACTTTTTTGTGTGCAATCAGATCCGAATTGGGACTGTTTTGAAATTTGATTTTCTTAGGTGTACTTTTGCATGTAAATGGATTTTGAAAATCCAAAGATAGTTAATATACTCATAAATGAGCATGGGTGATTTTTGGTATGAATTATGAGGGTCATTAAGTAAGGGTTTGAAGTACGTAAAGTCATGATAAAATTTTGCAATTTAGAGTTAAATATAAGTAACTAGTGGAAGGAGTTTCATAGCCCCTCTTTTGTTATGATTTTATTGGGCATGGTGTCGGGGTGACCCATGATGGTTAATTAAACCCTTATACATCCATCATATGAGTGTTACATGGACATGAGCTTTTAGCTTGGTCGCATGTAAAACATTTGTGTTTGTATGTGAGTTTTATAGCCCCTCTTTTCTTATGATTTTATTGGGGTGGAAATGATGCAAAGTATTTGGAAACGTTTTGATTACTGTGATAATGTGTTGTCAAAGATGCGTGGACTATACGTGACTATTATATGTTGTGTGCTACATGTTTTGTGCTATGATATTAAGAATTGTGAACTAAGTTAAGGGGGATCACCTACGGGTATCCATGGCCTATTTAGTGGAAGGTACTATGGCCTAGCGGGTAGGATGGTTACTTTGAGGGTATCCACGGCTGGGGCTAAGGGGGTAACCACAGGGACCTTGGTACGAATGAGATGTCTTATAAATCGTTACTGGAAATCGTGTAATTGAATTGTATTTGATTGGATTGTATTGGATTGGTTGTGCATGCTAGCCGTATGATAGTTCATTTATTATCCTGCAATGTTTTCTTTATTATCACAGTAATGTGCGGTTTGGATTTTATATCATGTTTTAAACCTATGACTCTCACCAACTTTATGTTGACATTTTTAAGCATCATTTTTAGGTGAGTATCATTTTTAGGAAGAGTGGCTAGAGAGACCCTAGGCTTTGCTTGTGGAGTTGTCTTTTCTAGTCTTTTCAGTTGTGATATTTGTGTTGCTTAATTCTTGTTTGTTGGAGATTGTTAGTATTTGGATCTTTTTGTTTCGTGTATGACATTACTTTGGTAATGCAAGACTCCTCTATCTTATGTTAGGTATTGTCATGACACATAGTGTCCATTTGATTATTTTCCTTCATTTAGATTTCTCTATAGTAGACACCGTTGTGTTGTGATGATATCCATGATGTTACGCCTCGTGTTTCTGCATAGGCGGGGTGTGAAAGATTACCTAGAAACTACCTAAAAATGAAATAAATCAATAAATTTTAGTGTTTAGTCGTTCAATTCAAGTGTGTGAACATACAAACTCCTCCCTCTATTTTACGTGTGAGATAACGTAATCTCGCCATGCCAGGAATCTGATACATTGCTAGATATTTTTGGTTTAACTATTCAATTTTTTTAGATACATTAATTATTTTAGTGTTATTTAAGTCATCATTAATCTATAAATTTTTGCCTAAACTATTATAATTTACTTCATTTTAATGCGATGCATATTCATAAAGCTCGCGTCTTGATCTGCACCTCGCCTCAAGGATCCATAAGCCATTTGCGCCTTAGTGTGACTTGAGCCTTTCAAAACACTGGTTGGTATCATTCATTAACTTGGTTAGGTTACCTTAATCGTTCGTCTATGACGTTTGTATTCGTTACAATGGTTATTGGCTAATACCTTTAGGTATTAGCCATGTTTATGATAATTTAATGTTTGGCTTATGTTTATTCTGATTGACTCTTATTCATTGTGTGCTTATTATGTTTATCAATTTATACTCGTTTACGAGCTTAAGTATGCGACCTATCATTCAACTGGATCTAAAAATACAAAATAGAGAGTTAGTTAGATGCCAGGATAGCTCTCTATATCTATAATTTATATATCTAGAGTAATAGGATCACGAATAATTACATGTCTTTGCTCTTGGTTTAGTAACAAGTTGGACTAGCAGGTGACCTAGGATCAACAAATAACGTTCTGATTTCCTGAGTAAAGATCTGGACAAGTGGACTACTGGTATATAAAGAGCCGTTAAGCAGTAAATTAGTAAAGTTTTGATGAGCTAGGGTTTGATAAGATCACCATTATTAATCTCCTAAGATAGATTATAATCAGCCAAGATTGCTTTATGCAGATGTGGTTAATTGTGACAGAATTGCCATGTCTAGGTTTTAGAAAGAAGTACCGCCTAAATCTAGGAATGATATACCAACAACGAGATAGGACAATCATTGCACTTATAAACTAAAACCTGCATTTTATTAGAATAAATATGATTAATACGTTTTATTAGAATCACAATTCCCGAATCAACTACACATTCTTATACAGTAAATTGAACTATGTAAATAAAAGTTTGAGAGTAAACCAACATAATCAATAAAACTCTTTCCTAGAGATGTGACCTCGTAGTTTTAAAATATTATCAACAGAAGTTTTAGCTTATAGGTAACATATGCGGATTAATAACGATCAAATTAACTGGATCGAATTTAGATTTATCAATTAACTGAAACAAACAGAACTAACAATAAGCAAATCCAGTTAGCGGTATGATTAACAGAAAAAAGATAGCAAATCGGATTAATAAAACTTATATAACCATAAAACGGAATAAAGGATAATACCTCAAATTAATTTGAAGAAACAAATAAAGATAAAATTAGGGATTTTTTTTATTCGGATTGATTGTATGTGGATTGATTCGGGGGGTTGTGGTTGGGTGGAAGCCGGTAGGTGATTAAGGGTTTTGAAAGTTTTGTTTTTTGCAATTTTCATTTTGACTCTTAAAGGTTTTTGTGAATTAACTTCGCTCTCTCTAAAGCTTTTTTTATTATACTTCTGACACGTATTTTTTTGTGCATAATTTTATTAAAAAACGAATAAAAACGAAATTTTTGTAACACTTTGGTCAAATAAAGAAATATTTAAGGTTTATTATTAAATATTTTTATAAAAATAAAATATAATCAAAAGAATGTCTCTTATTATGGAAACAATCATTTTTTTGAAATACGAAAATCCTCACTTGAGGTTTTCCTTTACTAGATAAAAGATATGTCCCTAATATGCACAAATTCTATTACTACTACCAGTATCCTCCAAATCATAGTCTTTAGGCACACTCCTTGCCGTTGATTTTAAATCCGAATCATCATCATCTGACACCTCATATTCCACCTGTTCCTAGTATATCATCATCCTTTCAATTTATTTCTCTTTATCAGTTAGCTGGTACTCATGAAACTTCCCGAGGTATCTAGTAACCACCCCGTTCTTTGTCACAGTTGTCACTTTTTTCTCCACTTCTCTTTCCTCTACTAATTCTATAGTCAATCTTTCTTCCACTCTGCATGGGTACATAGCAGTTGGTATGCGGATTTTGTGGCTAACCCGGCTTACCCATGGCCGTGTCCCTGGTTTGTAATATCCCTTACGTCCTGTCGCAATGGCGACTCCCATACGGAACTTCTTAGGAAGAATAGGAGACATAGATAATTTAAAAAGAAATAAGGCACACTAAATCAGGTAAAGGCAATCAAAATAGGTAAAGAAAATCAACAAAACTAAGAAATAAAATCATGCAATTAAGGGGGAAAACGCATAATAGATATACTACTAAACGCTTAAGCCCTAACAGGCATCTACGTGAAGGACTCCTAGGTTATAGTCTAGGCTCAACCACCTACTTCTTTATAACCTGGCTTTGATACCAATCTGTCACACCCCGCCTAGGCGGAAACACGAGGCATAACATCATGGATATCATCACAACACAACAGTGTCTACTATAGAGGAATCTAAATGAAGAAAAATAATCAAATGGACACTATGTGTCATGACAATACCCAACACAAGATAGAGGAGTCTTGCATTACCAAAGTAATGTCATACACGAAACAAAAAGATCCATATACTAACAATCTCCAACAAACAAGAATTAAGCAAAACAAATGTCACAACTGAAAAGACTAGAAAAGACAACTCCACAAGCAAAGCCTAGGGTCTCTTTAGCCACTCTTCCTAACATCCTTCTTATCATCATGATACTCACCTGAAAATGATGCTTAAAAACGTCAACATAAAGTTGGTGAGAGTCATAGGTTTAAAACAAGATATAAAATCCAAACTGCACATTACTGTGATAATAAAGAAAACATTGCAGGACAATAAATGAACTATCATACGGCTAGCACGCACAACCAATCCAATACAATCCAATCAAAAACAATTTAATTACATGATTTCCCAATAACAATTTATAAGACGTCTCAATCGTACCAAGGTCCCTGTGGTTACCCCCTTTGCCCTGGCCGTGGATACCCTCAAATAACCATCCTGCCCGCTAGGCCACAGTACCTTCCACTAAACAGGCCACGGATACCCGTAGGTGATCCCCCCTGACTTAGTTCACAATTCTTAATATCACAACACAAAACATGTAGCACACAACATATAATAGTCACGTATAGTCCATGCATCTTTGACAACACATTATCACAGTAATCAGGACATTTCCAAATACTTTGCATCATTTCCACCCCAATAAAATCATATGAAAAGAAGGGCTATGAAACTCACCTAAAGCACAAGCAGCTTCCAAACAATATCCCCACAAGCTACACAACTATTTGATATGCAGGTTTGTGTAACAAAGCGATTTGAGCTTTGCATTTCCATCATATACAAGGATGGTGAAATACCATAAGCCAAATAAGTAAAAGTTTATAAAATCTTAATGTTTAGAAACCTTAATCCTTAAAAAACTCTCAAACTTTATATATTACTTATCATAAACCAAATAAGTAAAATCTTAAAAAAACTTTTCTTATCATAAACCAAATAAGAAGTCTTGAAATTTTTAACCGAATAACCTAATTACTCCTTAAAATTATTCATCGATATGGTAGCAGTGTATTCATAGGTTACTATTATTTATATCTTTGGGTTTAGGCAAAGTTACAAACCTAAAAGTTAAGGGTAACTTTCTAAAAGATCTAAACCTATATATCTAAAATGATATATAAATAAAAGGAAAGTGGAGGGGTGATTTTAGTTATGTTTGAAACCTGTTTGGGTTACTATTAACCGGGGTTCCCCTTTCTTTATTTGTCCGCCCATTTTGGTGTGTGGAGTTCATCTCTCTTGGGTTTGTCCTCTTCTTCTTTCTTACGTGTTTGACCTGCGATGGCTGATGGCGATTGTTAATCGCTCTTTCTACTTCTTTTTTTTTTTGTGGTTTTTTTTCAAATATAAAACAGGGCTCCCTGATTTATTTGTCTGCGAAACTAGGGTTTCGCTAAAATTGGGGATCTGATAAAACCGCCGCGAGTCTGGGGTTTTATTTGGATAACCAAAATCGGTGATGATTCTTTTGAAGGTTTCGAATATTGAATCTTCAAAGGTGTGTTTGTTCCTCTTTTGATGATTTTGATTTTTTTTGTCCCTTTTTTGTGATGACTTCGCGTTATCCTGTTGTGGTTTTTTCATTTAAATCTTGTGAAAAAAAAGATCTAACTGTGCCTAACCCTTGATTAAATTACTGGGTTAAGTTTTTTTGGTTTATACTAGTTCTTGACAAGAATTTGCGAGCGGATGAATCCCTTTGTTGCCAGTGATTAATCACTCGGTGGCGATTGCTGGATTCGTCTTGTAATCGTTTGACAAACACGAAATGATTTTGATTGTGTTTGTATAATTTGCAAAATTCTTTTTTTTCGAAAAATTGGTGCGGTTGTTTTCTTTGATTCGAAACGAACACAGTGAGATTAATCAACGGTATATGATGATTTGGTTTTAATACCAAAAGCTCTGATGCCAAATGTTGGATCGAATTTCTAACTTGTAATCAAAATATACCAAAATGTAAAGTTTTATAAATCTGAATCTTTTGTTTACAATATGTTCTTTATATACAAAACGAAAGGGTACAAGTAAAAGTCGTGTTGGTTCGTTTGAACCAAGGGTCGCGTCCCTTCGTAAATAACTAACTTCCTAACTGCTTTGGAACTGTCTAAATGTCCAGCGGATTGGGATTAGCCCAAGTGTTTGGGTTTCGGCCCAATAGGAATGTGCGGTATGTGCTAAAAGCATGCAAACCAAATGATTACATGGTCCTGGCACAAATCGAATTCATTGCTGGAACATGGTAGTTTGGGATATCATTTGGATGGGGGCTAAGACTGTATGATGGTCATGTTTAGTACAATTGAGAAGGAATTTATATCAAGAAAACAACAGATGCAATCATAGCACCGGTAGTGAACAGTCTTATATTACAACTAAAACCATTACAATTCCACTTGGAAGCACTTTCTATATGATACTAACTCAGAATTAGGCTCACTGGTTTTTAATGCAACTGGTGACTCATGAAAGCAAAGACATGATTAAAAGGTCAGGCAGGTTGATTTTCTAAGTGAATTTTGTTAGCTTATGGTAGCCTCTTTTGTACAGCTGTAATAATTTATTTGGAATCGTTTTATAGAATGCCGATAGAGTTGTATACAAGTGTAGGATGTAGCCTAGACTCAAAATCTTAAATCATTCATATGTACGGATAGAGATTTTTTACATTTATATACTACTGTATTTGAAGATATCAAGTTTGCTGCATCAGCTTATCTATAGATGTTGATTTCAATAGGACGTCTTTTCGGTTACTTCCTTTTTTGTGGTTTATATGTTTATTAGGTTAGACTTTATATGACAGACTGGTTCTTTTCATTTTTTAAGCGTTTAAAACGATACAAACACAAATGTGTTACACGCGACCAAGCTAAAAGCTCATGTCCATGTAACACTCATATGATGGATGTCTAAGGGTTTAATTAACCATCATGGGTCACCCCAACACCATGCCCAAACCTAACCACTTCATTAACTCCTTCCACTAGTTACTTATAATTAACTCTAAATTGCAAAATTTTAATAGACACATAGAACTAAACTCCTATAGAAGGGCTAAGCTCAATTCGAATTTTAAGTTAGGGTTTTACCCTCACAAACATGACCTAAATTTGACCCGTATTTACTGTTTTGACAACTTTTAGGGTAAATAACATTTGAATGACTTCCCGACCTTAAAAACTTTTGAGGCCAGATTTTCTAGAAATATTACATTTCATTTGAGATATATTTAGAGGTCTAGAAACATAAAAAAACTATTACATATGGAGACAATCACTCTAAAACACAGCCCTAAATTTGCTCATTCATAGATCAAAGATTATATCGCAAATCTAACTTAAATAGGTTGACATCACTTACCTTGATGATTAGCACCTAAATCACACTCTTGAATGACTCTTGGATCCACAAATGAAAAAAAAAAAAACTTCTTAGGGTTTTTTTGTAGGGGGGGGTTGAATCTCATGGCAACAAGAAGAAGGGGAGAAGAGATTGGCCAAATTGGTTTTATAATTGTTTCTTTGAGTCCTAGCCTAACTTAAATAAGCCTAAAAGAAAATAATTTTTTTTCCTTAAAACCTTAAATCGGACACCCCTATGTAAGTATACATTTTTTATTATTAAATAACTACTTTACTTTATTTCCTTAAATTTTTATAAAAACTTAAGCTAATTTGATTAATCCTTTTTACTTAAATGCTACTTACTAACCTTTCTAAAAATAACTTTCATTTCATCAAACCACTTTCCATTTTTATAAAGTTTGCCACAAACTCCATATTTCACTCACTTATTTCATTTCTAAAATGCCACGATTATCATAAACGCTTATCGCTAAATCATCCAACTATTGACATAGCATTACATGCAATACGCCAATCCTTTCCTTTATCACTAAACGTGAATAAATGGAATACTCATAATCCAACACAAACACCTCAAAATGATATCATGCACATACTTAACACACTTAGCTCACTTAAAATCACATAGCACACACTTACTCACATAAAATGAACTCTTAGCCACATCTAATGGTATAAACTAACCTGCTCAAATCTCGGTTGTCACATAATCTATTATTAACATATGAGGGTGATGAATGTTAAATTCGAAAAGAAAGTTTCAAAATTCGTCACATTTCCTAGGCGCGCCTAAGCTCAAGGCTCTAAATCCCAAGGCTCTGCGCTTTTTGTGAGACTTGTGCTTGTGCGAAGCCTCGATCTGAAAAAATCCCTTGAGCTTGAGCCTTAGACCCTAGGCGCGCCTTAAGGCGCGCTTTTTAAAACTGTGATACCAACAATTGAACACGTATTTAGATTATATGAATTTACAAGGGTTTCCTTATGGATTGTAAGGTGTTGAAAGACCTTCGTGGCTTCTCTTCTTTTCTAAAAGTCAAACCTGGTGGTTAATGCCTTCTTCTCAGTCTTCGGTGCGGTTTTGCACACTGAAAATCATAATTAGGGTTCGGTATTTATAGTGTCTGGAATTAAGTCACTACGCTGTACTGGATGAGTTTTATACGGCGTATTGGAGTTTTCATGAAGTGGGGACCACGACAAATATATTATAGAATCTTCCATGAACCGCCTGTGAATATGGCGTATGATTCATCTTGGATACAGCATATTGATCTTCAAATCTTCGTGGTGTCTTGTGAAGTCAAGGCACATGTACGTCATATCTTCCTTGTTGGATACGGCGTATTAGATGTCAGAACGTCAAAACTACAAACAAGCTGCTAATACTTTTCTTATCACAAACACTCTATCAATCACAATATTCCATCCATTCTGCATACTCAGGATAGTTCTTACTACTATCTAAAAATTGATTTAAATTTCAATAGAATGTTGCCTCAACCAGACCCACAAGCTATAAGACTTCAATCAAAGAGGACATATTCACACTAATGTACTAGCCATCTGCTAAAACCATATTCCAAACATTTCCTTACTTTGTGCATTTAATTTCCAAAATCTTTTCAAATTGGCTTTAAAATGTCTAACATAAAAAAAAAATGAGCTCACTCCATACCGAGTCCAAGTATCACCAAAAGATAGAAACTCCTCAAAAAACCGACAACCACCAAACCTAGGGTGATAATGACCCAATAGACACCCTCCGTGCTCACCTACTCCCACATCCGCCGCCTTCCTATAGCGTTTGCTAACCTTGTCTTGTGCACATAACCCGCAGTACCCCTTGTATTCGGCTCTAATCACCCCAATCGCCAGCTTCATGCACTACGAACTCAATCCTCAACCCACCAGGCACTCCCATGACACGCCCCCCCCCCGCACGGCACTAAACTACTTTCCCATCGGTTTTCGCCCTCTGTTGTTCCAACACTTCCTACGACCACATCACTTTCTCCATACTATATTTTCTTGTTTTGCCTTTAGAAATTGTACCCCCTTCTGTGATTTGGTCAATCTATCAACTACAACCCATATTGCATTGTTCCTATTCCTGGTTATGGTAATTTAGTGCATGAAGTCCATGGTGATGTTTTCCCACTTCCCTTTTTGGATATCTGGTTGTTGTTATAATAAAGCCCGGAGACTTTGATAATCAGCCTTACTTTTTACTCAAGTTAATACTTTCCCATATAACATATGTAGCAATATCCCTCTTCATTCCCGGCCACCAGTACATATCTTGAAGGTCATAGTACATCTTATTCGCTCCAGGATGTACAGAATACCTGGACTTATAAGCCTCATCCATAATTTTACTTGTTCTCCATCTTCCTACCCAATAGATCCCTTTTTCGTATCCACAATGAAAAGTACAATACTTCCATCTCTTTTCCCTTTCCATATTCGCCTCTCTGATCTTAACCCATACATGTAAAACCTTTATCATTCATTACCACTTCTCATGATCTAAAAATGACCATCACCTGTGAGTACCATTATCATCCCTTTTACTCCAGACTGATTAGTCTTTGCATCGCCGGCACCCGCTTAGGTTTCTCCCTTTCCTTCCTAATGTGGCATCCGCTCAACATTCGCTTTACCCTGGGTGGTGATATCGAATTTCACACTCATCTAATTCAACTAGATAACTAGATCCATCTCCTTTGACGTTTGTTCAAATCTTTCTGATCAAATATGTGTTGGTGGACTTTTGTGAGCCATGTAAATAACATTTTTCGTACCATAAAAATAATGTCTCCAAGTTTTTAAATGCAAACACCCTGCCCCTCTAACGCATGATCATGTGTAGTATGTTCTTCTCCTGAACTCTTTTAACTGTCTTGACGCATTATGAAAATCACCTTATTTCTCTGTCTATGAGCACACAACCCTACCCCTAATTTGACGGTAGCTTCACAATAAACTACAATATCATTCAACTCTATCGGGAAGTGACAATATAGGTGTGATTCACTTATATTATTTTTTCTAAAGTCTGGAAAGACTCCTTCTTGTTCTACACCCACACATACTTTGATTCTCTGAGTAATGAAGTATGATGGTTTAGCAATCTTTAGAGAAGTTTTGATTTAAATACCGGTAGGATCCCGATAGACACCAAAAATGATCGTGATTTCTAGTCGGTTTGTTGAGGAGCTTTCCAATTCTTTACTGCCTCAATCTTACTTAGATCCATGTGGATACCATTATGGTTGACCACGTGACTAAGGAAATGCACCTCTTGCAGCGATAACTCACACTTGGAGAATTTAGCATACAACTTCTCTTTCCTCGATAATTATATAAACTAACCTCAAATGTATCATGCTCCCCGCCTTCGATTTCGAGTAATATCAAAATGCACTATGATTACTTTGGCGATCTTATCTTGATTTCGATTTGCTGACTCGAGTATGGTGTGTACTTAATGTCGGCTGTGGGCTGGGGGTTGGCAGTTTGGCTTAACGGTGGGTTTCGCTTTTGGGAGAGGTGGAAAGGAAACAAACGGGGACGGCAAAAAGAACAGATTCGCAGAATGAGATACGAAAGGTGAGGTGGAAAAAGAGGAAATGAGAAAGAGGATACATACCGAAGAAAGGAGGCAAACACCTACGCAGGCACACGCCACCACCAGAGTGCCAAGAAATAAGGCACACTATATCAGGTAAAAGCAATCAAAATAGGTAAAGAAAATCAACAAAAATAAGAAATAAAATCATGTAATTAAGGGGGAAAATGCATACTAGATATACTACTAAATGCTTAAGCCCTAACATGCATCTACGTAAAGGACTCCTAGGTTATAGTCTAGGCTCAACCACCTACTTCTTTATAACCTGGCTCTGATACCAATCTGTCACACCCCGCCTAGACGGAAACACGAGGCATAACATCATGGATATCATCACAACACAACGGTGTCTACTATAGAGGAATCTAAATGAAGGAAAATAATCAAATGGACACTATGTGTCATGACAATACCCAATACAAGATAGAGGAGCCTTGCATTACCAAAGTAATGTCATATACGAAACAAAAAGATCCAAATACTAACAATCTCCAACAAACAAGAATTAAGCAAAACAAATGTCACAACTGAAAAGACTAGAAAAGACAACTCCACAAGCAAAGCCTAGGGTCTCTCTAGCCACTCTTCCTAACATCCTTCTTATCATCATGATACTCACCTAAAAATGATGCTTAAAAATGTCAACATAAAGTTGGTGAGAGTCATAGGTTTAAAACAAGATATAAAATCCAAACCTCACATTACTGTGATAATAAAGAAAACATTGCAGGACAATAAATGAACTATCATACGGCTAGCATGCACAACCAATCCAATCAAATACAATTCAATTACACAATTTCCCAGTAACAATTTATAAGACGTCTCAATGGTACCAAGGTCCTTGTGGTTACCCCCTTAGCCCTGGCCGTGGATACCCTCAAATAACCATTCTACCCGCTAGGCTACAGTACCTTCAACTAAATAGGCCACGAATACCCGTAGGTGATCCCCTCTAACTTAGTTTACAATTCTTAATATCACAACAGAAAACATGTATCACATAACATATAATAGTCACGTATAGTCCATGCATCTTTGACAATACATTATCACAGTAATCAGAACATTTCCAAATACTTTGCATCATTTCCACCCCAATAAAATTATATGAAAAGAAGGGCTATGAAACTCACTTGAAGCACAAGCAGCTTCCAAACAATATTCCCACAAGCTACATAATACAAACACAAATGTGTTACACGCGACCAAGCTAAAAGCTCATGTCCATGTAACACTCATATGATGGATGTCTAAGGGTTTAATTAACAATCATGGGTCACCCCGACACCATGCCCAAACCTAACCACTTCATTAACTCCTTCCACTAGTTACTTATAATTAACTCTAAATTGGAAAATTTTAATAGACACATAGAACTAAACTCCTATAGAAGGGCTAAGCTCAATTCGAATTTTAAGTTAGGGGTTTACCCTCACAAACATGACCTAAATCTGACCCGTATTTACTGTTTTGACAACTTTTAGGGTAAATAACATTTGAATGACTTCCCAACCTTAAAAACTTTCGAGGCTAGATTTTCAGGAAATTACATTCAATGAGCTACTGTTTAGAGTCCACAAACATAAAAAAAAACTATTACCATCATGGAGACAATCACTCGTAAACACAGCCCTAAATTCTGCTCATCCTAGATCAAGATTTTATCGCAAATCTAACTTAAACTAGGTTGAACACACTTACCTTGATGATTAACACGTAAATCACACTCTTTAATGACTCTTTGATCCAAAAATGAAAAAAAGCAACTTCTTAGGGGTTTTTTTTGGGAGGGGGGGGGTTGAATCTCATGGCAACAAGAAGAAGGGGAGAAGAGATGGGCCAAATTGGTTTTATAATTGTTTCTTTGAGTCCTAGCCCAACTCAAATAAGCCTAAAAGAAAATAAATGTTTTTTCCTTAAAACCTTAAATCGGACGCCCCTATATAAATATACATTTTATTATTATGAATTAACTACTTTACATTATTTCCTTAAATTTTTATAAAAACTTAAGCTAATTTAATTAAACCTTTTTACTTAAACGCTACTTACTAACCTTTCTAAAAATAACTTTCATTTCACCAAACCACTTTCCATTTTTAGAAAGTTTGCCACAAACTCCATATTTCACTCACTTATTTTATTTCTAAAATGCCACGATTATCATAAACGCTTATCGCTAAATCATCCAACTATTGACGTAGCATTACATGCAATACGCCAATCCTTTCCATTATCACTAAACATGAACAAATGGAATACTAATAATCCAACACAAACATACTCAAAATGAGATGCCCAACACCTCAAAATAATATCATGCACATACTTAACACACTTAGCACACTTAAAATCTCATAGGCGTGCTTTTTGTGAGACTTGTGCTTGTGCAAAGCCTCGATCTGAAAAAATCCCTTGAGCTTGAGCCTTAGACCCTAGGCGCGCCTTAAGGCGCGCTTTTTAAAACTGTGATACCAACAATTGAACACGTATTTAGATTATATGAATTTACAAGGGTTTCCTTATGGATTGTAAGGTGTTGAAAGACCTTCGTGGCTTCTCTTCTTTTCTAAAAGTCGAACCTGGTGGTTAATGCCTTCTTCTCAGTCTTCGGTGCGGTTTTGCACACTAAAAATCATAATTAGGGTTCAGTATTTATAGAGTCTGGAATTAAGTCGCTACGCTGTACTGGATGAGTTTTATACGGCGTATTGGAGTTTTCATGAAGTGGGGACCATGACAAATATATTATAGAATCTTCCATGAACCGCCTGTGAATATGGCGTATGATTCATCTTGGATACGGCATAATGATCTTCAAATCTTTGTGGTTTCTTGTGAAGTCAAGGCACATGTACGTCATATCTTCCTTGTTGGATACGGCGTATTAGATGTTAGAACACTAGACATCTGAGTCAAAACTACAAACAAGCTGCTAATACTTTTCTTATCACAAACACTCTATCAATCACAATATTCCATCCATTCTGCATACTCAGGATATACCTGACAGACTAGACATGAAACCATCAAGTATGAAACTAGATTACATTAACCAGCTAGCGCTGGAAACTACCTTTTAGTTCTTACTACTATCCAAAAATTGATTTAAATTTCAATAGAATGTTGCCTCAACCAGACCCATAAGCTATAAGACTTCAATCAAAGAGGACATATTCACACTAATGTACTAGCCATCTGCTAAAACCATATTCCAAACATTTCCTTACTTTGTGCATTTAATTTCCAAAATCTTTTCAAATTGGCTTTAAAATGTCTAACTTTCACATATGAGCTTCATAATTACATCACATCTCCTACTTTCATCTCTGAAATTTCTATAAACACAATCTCCTAACCACACTCCATATACTGTTCCCATTAGGCTGTACAACTTAAAAATCATTACAATACGAAATGTTCAAAATTTAGTCCATGACATTGCATTTGGACAAGCTTCTAGCATATAGATGTCTGAAAATCAGTCTGAACGTCTGCTAACCTGCTATCTGAAGTTTTGATAAATCCTAATTTCTAGCAAAATCGTGATTATCTATCATATTCACATAAAGTGCGTACTAAAATCAAGGTCTTATAGCAATGCATATAACACCTATAACCATAAACCCGTAACCATTTGCACTATACGTCTATACCCAAAGACTGGAAATTACTTGGAAGACTTGATAATCAAAGAATCATTTTCTAAAGGGGCGCTAATCAAGAATGAACGACAGACTTAAAACATAAATTTCAATAAAATTCCTCTCCAAGCGGATCCAACAAAATATAAGGTAACTGGATGGCACATCTTTCAAACATGAGTAATCATACAGCAATGAAATATAAAAACATTTCAGCTTGTAACAAACAAAATTGGGGCAAAGTTAGATAGCCAAAAGTTCATAAACGTTAAAATCAGAATTCCTGTAATCTTCAACATGGGAGAGAGTTGTTGCAAAGATTGTTGGATTCTGATCTCCTCATATATTGACCTCTTTAGATTTCAAATGTGACCCTTTTTCTTTTTTTTTAATCGTATGAAAACGACCTCAATGAGTCAGCCAGATTCTTGTTCCTGTGTGCTGAAAACAAATAATGCAATTTCAAATAACCATTTTTGGATGTCTGAGTTTAGAAAAGTACAAACAGCTTTTGGAGTACATGTGGCAAATTAAACAGGTTAGTAACGGGTAAAAAGGGTCATTTTTAAGTGTGGATTGGGTCAAGATGGACCAATCAAGTAAGACGTTCATAAAAGCTTTAATATAACAACAACTGCATTATTACAAAAATAATCAAACTGTTTAGATATGAGCGGGTTAAAATTTCATACATTTGAAAACACTTCAAATACTCTGACACATAACCCAAATCGACCCAATTATAAGGATTTAATATTTTGTTGGACATACCAGAGAGAATGACATCGGTGATGTTCACAGTGTTTCGGCCCCTGTGAATTGCAAACTATTCAAGGTCCACTGCCAAGTGTTATGTGGTTACAGAAACAGGGTAATAAGCCTTTAACTCACAGACTAAAAGAATAAAATCAGTACAACGAGAAGGCGAAGAGATATCAGAACTAGTACCAGCATATTTGTA
Organism: Tanacetum coccineum; assembly: GCA_026074375.1. Classification (NCBI taxonomy): domain Eukaryota; kingdom Viridiplantae; phylum Streptophyta; class Magnoliopsida; order Asterales; family Asteraceae; genus Tanacetum; species Tanacetum coccineum. The sequence goes on along the minus strand of BQNB010004433.1, from coordinate 47,735 downwards.
GGCCAAATCAGAGATACTATCAATAAAAGATTGCGAAATCATCATATTATATTCTTTAGCTGTAAATCAATCACCAAAAAAACATAACATCAAAATTAATTTCAAAATCAATTTAAAAAAATAAAAAATGAAAAGACCTTCAGATTTAGCGATTGACATAGTGGAAAGACGGAAGAGATCTCTGAGTTCGTCTTCTTCTTTGTTATCGATCTGGCTTCGAAGGATATCCATTCCTGTGTTTAGATTAGTGGCTTCTTCGTCTTCTTTGTTATCGATCTGGCTTCCAAGGATATCCCTGTGAACGAAACTTTCAGGCTAAACAATGTGATTGATTGGTTATATATTTTTTTAATAGTAATACAAAACGAACCATCTAGTACCCTGAACTTTTAAGGTTGACAAAATAAAGTTTTTACTCCCCTATATTAATAAACTCAACAATTAATTATTTTTTTCTTTCTAAAAATCATTTTAGTATAATATTTTTTAATATATATTTTATAGTAAAATTTTAGCTAGGCAAATATATATTTTTTTAAATTTAATTATTTTTTATCTTTTAAAAATTAATATAGTATTTTATTATTTATTTAGAATAAAAAGAATGTATATGTAGCATTGATTTTTAAAATATTTCTAACATACTACTTTTAATATATTTTCCTATTATATTAAAGAGTAAACTGCAAAAATCATCCCTGAGTGGTGAAATGTTCAGCAAAAATCATCCTTAGAGGGATGATTTTTGCAAATTAAATATATTTTTTTCCTAAAATTTAATTATTTTTTATCTTTTAAAAATTAATATATTATTTTAATTGATTATTTAATTAGAATAAAAAAATGTATATGTAGCATTGATTTTTAAAATATTTCTAACACACTACTTTTAATATATTTTCCTATTATATTAAATGTTTGTTTCAAATAATTTTTAGATCAACTTATAACTAACTATATAGAAATTTTGTAATTTTCAATTTATATATGCATATGAAGAAATAAATAGTCAAATACTCAAATTGTTATTGTCTTGAAATTATTTGAAACACACATTAAAGTATATAATACAAATATCTATGTATCAAAAATAGTGCTGTAATTCACTTTCTATAAAGTATTGTTCCTTACATAAATTTACATATTATATACTGAAGTGTTCGTTTCAAATAATTTTGAAACAATAACAATTTGACTATTTAGTTCTTTATATGCATATTTAAATTGAAAATTACAAAATTCCTATATAGTTTGTTATAAGTTGATCTAAAAATTATTTGAAACAAATATTTAATTATATTATACGAAGATATATTAAAAGTAGCGCGCTAGAAATATTTTTGAAATCAATGCTACATATACATTCTTTTTATTCTAAATAACAAACTAAAATACTATATTAATTTTTAAAAGATAAAAAATAATTAAATTTTAGGAAAAAAATATATTTTCTTAGCTAAAAGTTTTACTATAAATTATTTACTACAAATTACTCTACTAAAATGATTTTTACAAAGAAAAAAATAATTAATTGTTGAGTTTATTAGTATAAGGTAGTAGAAATTTCATTTTGTCAAGTTCAGGATACCATTCTGCACCCTCAAAGTTCAGGGTACTAAATGATCTACTTTGCCAAGTTACAAGTACTAATATGTGTTTTGGCCTATATTTTATTACGTGTATGGCTTTTTAACCATTTTCACTTTATAACACCCACTTTGCAACTTTCGTGTATTAGTCTTTTAATTGAATACAAATTTTTATTTCGAAGTGTAATCTTTTTAAATATTACTAGTGATAAATTTGTATGTTGCTTAAATTTAAAACCGAGTAAATGCATCATTCGCCTTTTAACTTATATCCAAAATAAGTCGTTAGTCTTAAAATCGAAATAAGTCCGTTATCCATCTTTAATATCTTCATTTTGTATGTCTTCTCATGTTATTAGTATGCGAATATTTTCACCAAATATCTTCCATATATTTTGTTTGATGAGTTCCGCACCTGTTTGAGCATTAGATGTCCTCTCACTCAAATTGCGGGAAATCATAGTGTTTGGGAGAAGACTTCTCGGGGTTTACGGGCTTAAGCTTTTAAAATAAGTCTGCTTGCATAATAAGTCTTGTTTGACGTAAAGGCTCATGAAGGCATATAAAATTATATGCCCCGGCCGAATAAAAGAAGCTAAAAATTTTAGACATTGCTTATAACTATTAAATTACTTGTGTACCACTCATGTATTAATATTAATATACATTTATATAATCATGTCCTTTTTTAGTAGTTTTGCATTAATAAGTTCAAACATAAACTAACTTGCCAAATAAGTTTATTTTAGTTTCGGGCTAAACTCATTTATTCATTATATCTCTATATATATCGTGCGAGACAGGGGTGTTCATCAGTTCGGTTATCGGGTTGTTCGGTTTATTCGTTTCTGTTAGTTCGGCTAATTTTTTTTGTATAACCGAAATCGAGTCGAACCGAATTCAAATTGGATTAAACCGAATAACCGAAACCCGAACCCCAATAACCAAAAACTGGACCGAATAACCCGAATTAGATAATTTTAATTATTTATTCATTTATTTATATAGATTTTTAGAAGAAAAAAATCAAGCTAAAAAAATGATGTATTTATACTAGAAACAAGTTTTCATATATTAATTTTATATAAATTATATTATATATATATATATATATATATATATATATATATATATACTAGAAAACCACTTCCTAACCGTTGGATCAAGCCATCCTCCCCTCCCTTTTTTTTTCCTCCTAACTCCAGGGTAGGTTTGCTTAAATTTAAAACCGAGTAAATGCATCATTCGCCTTTTAACTTTTTGCAATTATGTCAATTTGTCTATTTTAGCTATAAAAATTTGTAAATCAATAACATATCTAATTATAAGCACGTCGAAACACTATCTTCCGCAAATGGTTTTACAATAGCTAGTTTGTAAAACAATATTTTGATCATTTTAGCATCAACTGAAACTAAAGTTATCCGACTCTTACTTAGGTCAAAAACCTTCCATCCGGTTGTGTTGTTCTTCATAAATATGTCTGGAAAGTTAGCCACTCAAGAATAAAAATCCAAGCAAGACTCTACAAATAGTTACTCGAAGAAAAAAAATACATTAGTCTAATGAAGTTGAAGTTGTTGCATCAACTTCTTGTTCGAAGTTATTCGTAGCTTCCTTACATTACACCAGTTGTTGCATAAGAAGTAAGTTTTGCACCATTTCTTTCTTCAATATTGGTCGGAGTCTTCTCTTCATATCTTTTGGAACTTATTGTCTTGTTTAAATTTGATATTTACATGTATAACAACAAGATCAGTCAGTTTTTACGCCAACGGGTTAAACTGGTGAATTACAAACACCACTTAAATTCAGAAAAAGTTTTAAATCAGCAAGTCAAACAACTAGTTCTTTAATCTATATTAATTCTATAATCTTGTGTTCCAACTTCCAATACCTAGATCATATAGACATTGCAACAACTCAATTTAAACAACCAATCAATAAGTGACCCATTTAAACCTCAATCTGTTTTACCCCGTAAACCAACCAGCTAATGCACAAATGTTATCCTTTAATCACCTCAATAAATAATTCATATATACCAATATCAGCTTTTTTTCTTTGTATAAAATAAAGAAAGGTACTTACGGGAGTTTCTTTTGTCCTTAATTGGAATGATTAAGTTATTGCAACTTTCACACTAGATGAAAAAACCGAAATAACAGCCCTTGCACCCAGCCTGCAGCTTCTAATCCCTCTTCCAATTTGAATTCCAGCCAGCCGCAGAAAGCCTTAAGCTCACCTTATTTCCAGCCAAGATAATTGAATTCCTATAGGGTAACCTGATGATAATGATAATTGAACAAAGCTTGAGCACGACATTCTAAAATCTAATTTAAAAAAGGTTGTGACTAAAACTTTTTACATGAATGATTTTTGAACAGATTTAACTCAGTTCTTCTTGAGTTAGTATGTGAATATAAGAAGAGCATATAACATCCTCCAATTGCTAAAAACTAAGTAAAGGTTTTAGATGAGACTTGTAGGTGTGCATGGATCGTGGGGCAAAAAAAAGAATAAGATTTTTAGACTATAAGAGAGATTGTCCAAGATTTACACGATTCGTAGATATGCCTGAGGTAAGTTTGATAGGTTTTTGGTCGATGACTAATGTTAAGATTAAAACGCCAAAAGCTTTAGTATTATGCAATCTTCTGATAATAATGCTATATGCTTATGGTGGAGTATAGAAGAAGATTGGGGTCATATTCTTTTCACCATTGTTAATTAAGAGCTTCAAAATCGGATATTTTATCGATGAAGGTGATATATTTTAGATACGCTCAAAAAGTTGGTTGAACTGTTGCTGACAAATGCTAAACAATCTGGTCACCATGACTCCAAGAGTAAGGAAGTATGTTTGGAATGTAGTCTGGAAATAAAGGAGAGTGAGCCAATTTTTGAAAATAGACTATGAAAACATGTATGATTCACTGATATGTGTTGGGATTGTTTGCGAGAGAGGCATATATAGTAAAAAAATTAGTGAACCTTATTTTTTTGGGTTACTGTTTATATATTATCCAAGTTGGCAGATGGTCTGACCTCTAATCATCTATGTAACATTGATATCGACTCCCATGATATTTGGATGCCCTAATATGATACAAACGGATGCACTAAAGTACCTCAAACGGATGCACTAAAGTACCTCAAACGGATGCGCTAAAATACAAACGGGTCAATTTTAGTCTGCGTGGGATTAGCTTGATCCAGAAACACTTTTTTTATCGTACTTTATTTATAATATTTTTAATAACTAATGCACTAATTAAGATTACAAAAAATGTCATAACACGTCTAAATATTCAGATAAAATAGTTTAGCAGGTTGTATGGATTGACAACTTGTTCAAGACTACTAAATGAGTTAAGTAATCTCCTCTTGCTGGTTTTTAAAAATTATGTATATGTATATACCATAAGAGTTTAGCTAAGTGAGTTAAATGTCAATATGCTGATAAGTATTATAAAATGAAATTAATGTTACCTTAAATTGCCTTGTTAACTCGTTAGCGTACAGTATGTTGGCCAGCTTTGACTATCCATATGCGTATATGGAGCTGTAACTGAGTCGTAGAACAAATAAAAGAAGTTAAAGATACAAATGAAATGATACATGCACCCATGTTCTGATGATATCAAGTGAGAAAAATATGAATTCCAAAAACACACAAGATAAACCGGATGCAACTTGGTTAATGTAGTGTTAGGATAACCTAGACCACGAGCTGATAAGTCCAACGACCGTAACTCCTTTGGAAATTCCTTCACTATACGGATATTGGGCTTCAGGTAATCGATAAAATAGACATCCTGATAAATATCCGCGAATTGACTAGGAAATAATGATATATAACGGTCAGTATAGCATAAAAAAAATTTCTTTAAAATTATTAGAAAAAGTTAATACCTTGTACCTCTCCACACACTACTGAACATAAACGATGGGAGGACGAGAGTTGCGTTAAGTAATCTTGCAACTGCAACAATATGGCAGACCTCGATTTGGTTCTATATGATTCCTTTATGGGCCTCCAATTGAGTGATTGATAACTGCAGATTGGTGGCCAAGGCATCCTCAGGGTTAGGGCATCGAGATGTGAGACCATGCTGGTTGCTGTCCTATATTCACGAGATTGATTGTTACCTTTTTTCTTTAACTCCAACCATCTGAGAGTTCACATCAACCCAAAATGTGATTTTGATGCTGATAAGTTGTTTAAAGAGGGTGTCCTTTGCTCTGTTCAGCTCTTCTTCTGGAATACTGATAATTGTAGTGGATTGGGTTGGTCCTGCAAATTCTTTGTGTCTTTTCGACTGGTTTGATCTAGTGTCTGATTTTGTGTCTTAGCTTGTTTGCAGGATTATTTTCTTGTTCTTTGTTTGTTTATCTACAGTCTTATCTGATAACTTCCTTTCCCACTTTCAAGAAAAGTATGCACCCCTACTGTCACCTTGAAACTTGTCGTGAATCTCATATTGCATTGGTCAACAAATAAAGATAAGATATTTTGACATTTAATATAATAACTAAGTACCTCAAACGGATGCACTAAAATATACAAACGGATGCACTAAAATATACAAATGGATGCACTAAAATATACAAACGGATTTACTAAATAAGTACCTAAAACCTATGTTGATATGAAATTAAATAAATGATTTTGAAAGTGCCTACTTGAAATGACATCATTTATATCTTATATTATAACTCATAAAATATATTCTATTGAATCGTTTTGTTGGCAAATAGGTTGAATAGAATATTCAAAACAGCATATGGGTACAAAAGTTGAGCCAATGATGTAGTTAAAGATGAAAAAAGTTTGAAAACGCAAATTAAAATAACATTACGTAACCATTTAACAGATTGATTATAAATTAGGGTAAGGGTGTGTTAATATGTCCAGAAGTATGATTAGGGATGATAGAACTTTGAAAGCACATTTAATAGATTGATTATTCATAAAATTCAAAAGACTACAATAAACATGTTGTGAGTCCCAAACTGAACAGATCTTTGCAGCCTGCTAAGGGTGATAGGCAACTTGTATGAATACAGATTGACTATATAGAAACACTGACTATGAATACTGATTGTATATGCGGAATCTACACAATAGTATTAAGAAGAACAATGAATAAAAAACAAACTTTGAATTCTATTAATCCTAAAGTGGATTACAGATTACTAACTATGAGATATGTTTGTAAGAGATGTAATATTGAACTGATCTCTCCAACGTATGCCATGAGGTTCCTTTATAGATCAAGATAAACCTAACAGACTTACAAACCTTCATAAAAGATAATACATATATTTTCCTATAATATCTCATACATATCTCTTAAACGGTACTAACTATTTTCTACTAACAGTACTAAGTAACTAATCAGTACTTAACACTTTTTACTGTCAGTACTAACTATAACTATCAGTACTAAGTATTATCACTAACGGTACTAAGTCAGGAATGAATAATTCCGAACAATCCTCCCCTAAACATGATTGTTGAACTCTTTTAACTTTATGTTTCTTCAGGTTAATCTTCTTGAGTTTTACTTGAGGATGTATCCAAACACTTTAATACATCTTGACTAGATCTTAAAACGCTTTCCATCTTTACAGCAACTTGTGTCTTTTCAACACCACTGCAACATCTTTTCAGCAGCAATCCAACTAAGTTGGCTTTGTAGTTTTTAGCAAACTACCAGCCATAAACAAATTTGATGTTCCTTTACCAGTAGCTATTTGCTCTGGGATAGTTAACTCTTTATTTCAAAAATATGGTAAGTTAATTACCATACAGTTTTTGGTAAACTGTCAACCATCAATGGAATTGATTTGTCTTTACCAAATACCATTTTCTTTTGAACTAGCCAATGCTTCATTATCATAACATGGTGCATTGATAAACCATATAGTTTTTAGCAAACTATTAGCTATCAACAGATTTGAGTAGTCTTTACCAAGAACTGTTTGATCTGACCCTAGCCAACTCTTCACCATGAAGCAAGGTGATTAAAAACCCTAAATTTTGTAAATTGTCAACCATAAATGATTTGAGAAGTCTTTTACCACAAGCCATTGCTTTAGGAGGTGGACTAGCCAGTTTCTTATGCCTGTTAACATGGCTAACGATGACCATCTAGTTATGTGGTGTTAGCCACACTCAAACCCTTCTCAAGTCCATTCACAGCATCACTCTTCATCAATCTGTTTCTTAATGAATCTTATTAAATTAAGGGCAACATACTTTCGCTTCAACTTCTAAACCATATCAAGCATTCTTTGCAATAACTCATCGGAAGAGGCGATATTTTCTATCAACTAACATAGTGAATAAACAATCCCATCATCTAAGCTCCAGAATGCAAACTCTACAAGCTCATTACAATCTCCAAGTGAAAATTCTTCCAATCTTGTTGATTACTCCAAAATCTCACTTTGATCATTTTCTTCAGTTGAGGATTCCATCATTATCTTCAAGTTTCCCCATAGAATAAACTCAAATCCTTCTAATGTAATTTCTGAGTACTGTTCCATTATCAATTCATACAAGTGAAATAAGTCTTACCTATCAAATATATGAAGTACCTCTATTAGATAGTTGAATGCCCTGAAATTCCCATTGGCTATGTATATAACAAGATAGTCTCCATCTGGTGATGACACCTTGTCTAATCTAGCAATGACAGATTTCTTCTCCATTATCTCACTATCTAAGGTACCTTCAAATGTAACAATCTTTAGGTATTTTCTATGTTCATCATCACTGTCATCATCTGATTGTTTTCTTGACTTTTTCCTTGCAATCATTTTGATATGACCCCCTTTTCTCTTTTTTTGTACCCTGCTCTGTCACTTCTACCTTAGCAGGTACCTTTTCTATGTCTTCTTCCTTTAATCTCTTCTGATCAGTGTCTTTTACTCCTTCATTCATCTCCTTAATCCTTCTCTCATCCTCAGTGGAACCAACAGCAGTGAAACTTTCATCAAACCTCTTCACTTTCTCATACAAAGCTTGTATTTCTTCAAAAGTTTTGCTCTTCAGGTCTGAGTGTTTCTTGTTTCCAACATGCTTCAGATAAGTCATCATTTGATTCCTAAGCTGAGTTCTTGTAGGAGGTTTGTTTCTGATTGCAATAGCTCTTTGTTCAGCAAGAAATCTTCTTTGAGCTGCAATTGTATCATGAAGGAACTTTGCTCTTTCTTCCACAGTGAACTGCTCTCTCTCTTCATCTTGAAGTCTTAGAGCTAGAAGTCTATCAGCTTCAATTCTTGCTTGAATGAAGTCATATTCATCTAAAAGGGCAGTCTTTGTAGCTTCTTCCTCAGCTAATCTTTTGGATCAATCTTTGGAAGAGGCTTTAAAGTCAATAGTGATCTAGTTGAAGTAGGCCTAGGTCTCTCAGTCTCTTCAACATCCTTAAGCTCAACTCCTTTCTCCTTTTCTCTTGAAACTGCTTTGGCTTGGCTCATGTTGAGAAGAACCTGAGCAATAGTTTCATCATCTCCAAACATTGTAGGAGTAGTTGTTGGAGTGGTTGAAGTAGCACTTCTTGCTTCAGTTCGATCATCAGTACCTTCATCTAGGCTAACAGTACTATCTTTGTCCCTGTCGGTACCTTCTTCATCCTTATCGGTACTATCTTTTGATCTGTCGGTACTAACTTTTGATCTGTCAGTACTAACTTTTTCTTTGTCAGTACTAACTACATCTTCAGTACTAACTGCATCTTCAGTACCCTCTTTCTCTTCATTCACTCCATTTCTAGTCCTCCCCACATCTTGAGCATCCTCAGTGTCCATATTATCAATTTCATCATCATCAAGCTCATCAAACAATGGATCTTTATGGACTGAAGGTTTAGCTTTGGCAGATTTCCTCCCCTATTTGGATACAGACTCCTTTTGCATCTAATTTGCCTTCAAGGTTTTCTTTCCTGCCAACCTTTGCTTCAAAGATACACTCTTCATCCAAGATCTATGGTGTGTAATAATAGGTTTAGCTTTCTTCTTGAGCTTCTTGATCTGTGCCTTTAAGTGTTTAATCTCCTTGGCTTGATCTATAACCTGTGTACACAAAGAGATACAAAGATCATAGACACTTTGGAGTGTCATGCCACCCTCAGTCCCTGAAAGGGATCTATCACTGGATGACTGACCTCCTTGATTCCCACCAGAAACCTCTGGAATAGAATCAAGAATTTAAGGAGTAGGTGAAGGTCTAGGTGATGGGTCAGACTAAGGCTCAACATTTGCCTCACTTGGGTGAGGAGGAGAGGGTGTAGGTTGTGGTTCAGATGGTCTTTCTGAAGTAGCACCCTCATCCTCAGTTGATTGTACCAACATAGAAGCAAATAAAGGTGTGACTTTCCTTGAAAAATGTTTACCCTTTTTAACCATAAAGGAGAAAACTTTACTTGTCAAAGCATTTACAGGAAAATGATCTAAAAGTACTGGTACATTCACTAGTTGTTTATCCAAAAAGATTGAAATAAAACGTGGATACATTACAAACTTCTTCTTTGCATCTAAATGTCTAAGCATACCATCAAAAATTAATTTAGAAAAATTATATTTCTGATTAGATGTTAAGCAAATGACAACAGTGGCAATGTTAGTGGGAATTTGATCCCAATAGGTGCTTTTTGAGCTAATACAATGATTCATTGTATGAAATAGAAACCTCCATTGGGGTGAAAACAAAGCTTTATGAAATGTTAACATAGTTAAATCCCCCTCATAAACCATGAGTTGTATATCATCAAATATAGCCTGATTAGGTAGAGAATCTATCCCATCAGCATCATCAAAAAGAAGGTCACTTCTTATTGATGCTTCAGAGATAGACACAGGCTTGCCAGCTACTTTGGCAGTAATGTACCTTACATTGTTGATTATTTTGGATTTAGCAGACATCCAAAATTGTTCAACAAATGTAGTAGAGACTACTGGACTTACAGTGAGAGCATGATGAATGGAGCTTCGCGCAAGAAAATCAATAACTTCATGAAACTCTGCATTCCCTTCAGTCTTCTCTATAAATGCGACCATATTGTGCTTAGGGCATGATTCAAGAACAGCCATGGTGGTTAAATTAGTGATCGTCGGTTGAGAGAGAGATTAGGGCTTGTATTGAGGAAAAAAATTTGAGAGTGATTACGTAAGTGAACTGTGCAATTGAGATGGGTTTATATAGGTTTAGCAAACCTAAAATCAATGAAACCGTTTCAATTTACACTTTGTACCCTTGGCGGTATTTTCTTCAATGTCTCTATAGCGGTACTATCTTTGCCCAACGGTACTAACTTTGCACTGTCGGTACTAACTTGTGCCAATCAAAAAATGAACAAGGTTGGCAACAACAATACTTCCATACCGACTTTATCTCTTCCTAATGACTCTTAAAAACCCAATGAACTTCTTGAAATTCGTCACCGATGGTTAAAAATGTTTCTGCACACTGAACACTTCATATAAACTATACAACAAATCATATTGCCTCCCCTTAACTAATGCAGCTTATGGATTGATCATCCCAATAGTAACAACCAAGAACTGGAACCTACTAACATCAAATGCCTTGGTTAAAAGATCAGCTACATTATCATCAGTGTGGATTTTAAGCACCTGTATAAGTTTCTTCTCATAAGCATCCCTGATGAAGTGATGCCTAATGGCAATATGCTTTGTTTTGGAGTGATATACTAGATTCTTGACAATGCATATTGTACTCTCATTATCAATGTAGATCTTTGTGTTCATGAAATTGAACCTATGGACTAACATTTGATTTTGAATCCACAACACTTGCCCACCACAATTGGCAGCAGCAACATATTCTGCCTCTGTAGTAGAAGTAGCCCCAATTGTCTACTTTTTGCATTACTAAGAAATAAGTCTCCTGCCAAGAAATTGACAACCTCCTGTTATGGATTTTGTATCAAGATTTGCTCCAGCATAATCACTATATGAGTAGGTTTCCAGGTCAAATGAGGACACTCTGGGATACCAAAGGCACAGTTTAGGTTTGCCCTTTAGATACCTAAAAATTCTCTTGACAGCACTTAGATGGGAGGTCTTTGGAGTGACCTGAAACCTAGAACAAGCACAGACTGCAAACATAATATCAGGCCTAGAAGTAGTCAAGTACATTAAAGAACCAATCATGGATCTATAAAGATGTACATCCACATCACTGGCTTCCTCATCTTTGACTAAAGGCTTCTGGGTCTTAATTGGTATACTAGCAGTCTTGACACTAACAAAATCAAACTTCTTCAAAATTTTTGCAACATACTTATCCTGACTTATAAAGATACCATCTTCTTTGTGTTTGACTTGTAATCTGAGAAAGAAAGTGAGCTCTCCTATAGAACTCATCTGAAATCTACTCTTCATTAATGCCTCAAATTCAACACACCAAGATTTCTTTGTAGAACCAAATATGATATCATTTGGTTAGTAGCAAGCTTGGCAACATATTGGTTTACTGTAAAAGACAAGAGTTCAAACATAACAAAAAAACTGCAAAGTTAAGGAGTTCAAACATAACAACATAATATTGGTTTACTGCAAAAAGTAGCAAAGTTGAAGTTTGGAAAAAGGGCGCTTCAATTTTTTAATCCATGATTTTTGTAGCTAGTTAATTGTTTTGGTGATTTTCGAAAAGTAATTTTTGCAACGCTTCTTTTAGGTAAATAATATAACTCTTTCCTCTTTCTATCTTGTGTAGTTGCTGGGTCTCGGATGGTTTCTTTGAATACATGTGAATGGTGACAATGTTGAGCATTTTTCTCATATGGGATCTGATCTTTTTTGCTCATACACAGTGTCATCGTGTATTGCTCTTGTGGTTGCTTCCACTTCCTCATTCAGATACAATCACGATTTCAATTCCACATCAGCTCATTGGGCATCCTTGTTACATTTTATGAATTTAAATGTGCTTGTGTTTCTGATTATGCAAGGAACTAATAGACAAATGACAATTCTATTCTATTAAACAAATATAAAGACTATTGTGAATGGGAGTAGAAGTCACATAAAGTCCAAGAAGAGACAGATATGCAATGTACTAGTGTTACTCATATATGTAGTGTATCAATCACTGGATGATGATGGCCTTTGGTTGTAGAGAATAGGAATGAGTAAATTAAACATGTATGGATTATGGAAATGGGTTTTAGAAGAGTTTTTGGAAAAAATATTAGGGTTTATGTGTGTGAATTTTGTAAGATGAAAGGGTTAACTAGGTGATATTGTGAGTAAAGGGGATTGATATAATCTGCAGGAACAATGACTAGACCTATGTCACAAGTTAGATGAGGAAAGGACAAAAATCGAAAAGGCTATTGTTGTACCCTCATGTGCCCAGCACGTGATAACAAGCTAATATAATAGTTATTGGGATTTTTGACTAGCAGCGTTTATTTTAAAAAGCTAAATGTCGTGGTGATGTTAAGTAATTTTTCCATAGTGGGGACTAAACATGAAATCTGGCTAAACCACAAGGACTAACGGTGTATTTTATTTTGCATCTATAGAGACATAAAAAACCAAATAAGTATCAAGCTTTGTTGAAAATAGCCATAGATCTCGGATTTCTGTACGGGCTTAAAAGGGTATTTTTTTGGGTAAAAGGGACTCACCCCAGTAAAATATATAAACTTAAAAGGGTATTTGAAAACCAAATAGAGCTCTTTTTGGAAAACGGGGTCTATTCCTACTTTTAAAGCATTGTTTTCTGTTACTGAACATGGCTCTATGTGAAAAATAAAATAAAATTTTGAAGAACAAAAAGCCTAGTATCATCATTCCTTATTTTTCTCTATTATAAGAAATCCTAACTATCAAAATCTTCATTTTTACTTCAATCTTTAGTCCCGCTTTCAACCCGCGACTCATCTTGTTTTTGAGCTTTCCTTCGAGCTAAGGCATTATATATAGAGGCTGCATATATATAACTAGTATGGATTAGAACAAGTGAAATATCTAATAATTTTGTTACTTTTAGGAAAGTAATGATGTGTAATAAATGATCAGACTACTTTAGTTATCAGAATTTTACCTGCAGGGGCCGGTGGAATACCGCCAAGACTGAATTCATCAAGAAGTATGTCTGTCCTTGGTATTCTTGCTCTCACCCTGATACACGGGGACTAGGAAAGCAACTTGGTTTTCGACCCTTGTTTCATAAATCCTCTCCCATAGACTGTTTCTATCAGCACTTTTGTCTAGGCCGTATGCAACTGGAATGAGGCCTGTTAGAGTACCAACATCCTTTGTTGCCATTCGTTGTTTATCATTGAAACTTTCGTTCTAAGGTACGCCTCAATAGTCTCTTTTAGGTTCTATAATATCATAGAATATATTTCTTTAGCAGAAATTTCCTTGTTATTACATTGTGTTTAAGCAGCACAATGATTGGCCTATTGGAAGACCCTTTTATTACCTTAAAAGGCCATGATTTGATTTCCTCCTGCACTTGACTATCACTGAATCTGCTTACCACTAATCGCTTAACATCTAAAAACATTAAATAGCAAATGTACATAAATTAGACAAGTTTTAACAGGCTGTATACTTCATAACGGGTAAACATATGATTTTCTTGTGATTTTAGTATGGAACTTGCTGATCAAATCAACTTACCATAAATGGTGTTAGTAGGCTTAAAAGATGGGAATACGCATAAGAGTAATGTTGATTAGATAGTTATTGTTGGCGGGTCGACTCAGATTCTCAAAGTAAAATGATACGGATGAATTCACTCTTGGCAAGCTAAAGAAGCATTGAGTTTCTCTTTTCGTTCTCAAGCTGCAACTTTGCTTCAATGTAAGCTCCTTCTAATGAATTTGTGTTGCTCTTTTATTTTTTCGTTTCATATGTACCAAAATTTAGAAGCAAATTAGCCAAGGCTTTAAAACGATCTACACTCATGTATACACGAATACTTTGTCATAGTTCAGGGTAAAGAGACAACTAATCAAGACAATCAACCTAAACGCATCATATGATAATCAATAGGCAATCCAGAATATCAATCAGATACCTCTCATTCTCCTCAGATGTTGTTGTTGTGGCCGTGGATGTGGTTCTTCCATAGCATGTTAATTTGCAGGTCCATCAATATCATTTTCATTAATATCATCCTAAAATTAACACATACATATCTAACACATAAACAACTAGTATAAACATAAGCAAACTTTTTAAGGAATTCGTTACACAACTAGTGCCACTTTAAACACTCATCATCTTCAGCAGAATATTTTCAGACAATAAAAAATCATTTGACATGGTGCTTATTTTCTAAAACAGACTGGGTGAGCAAAGTAATATAACTTTGCTTCTAAAAGTGATTCTTACGCTAATACCTTGTAGTCCCATCATTCACCATCATCCTCCCGTGATGTCGAGAAAAATACTACGTGATTTTCTCTCCGTTAATCATCGGTACACATTACAGCTTCCATTAAAAATACTATTTGATGACAATTCAAAAAGTTATAAGCAAATGAGAGTACCTTTTGCTTTCAGTGATATAGAGAATGTTAATGGTGCCAATATGTTCCTTTATGGCTAATATCTGAAATTCAAAAATATATTTAAGTGACCAAATGAGTTAACTTAATATCAAATACAAACCAGAAACATAAGAAGCCTTATTTTCTAATTACCATAATGTTAATCTTACAAACCACCAAAATTTGAATTTCTCAAAGGTTGTTGGTAACATGTTCAAAGTTGAAGTTCCATGAGAATTAGCATCCTAATGCATTAGACAAATAAATAACATTCACCACATGTCTACATAGTTAGATTTTAATTTATTTAGTCAAATCATAAAAATCATGTAAGAAATTAAATTCCATCAAAGTCAATGATAAGTTCCATGATTATGGACTACAAAAGTAGCCAAAGCAATTTCCAAAATCCGAGATCCAAAAAACCATGGAACACCAAATATGATATTCCATATTTAGCTACAATTTATAATACAAATGAGAGTTACCTCCCATATTGATTACACATTATAAAATACGCGTAACTTTTCATAATAACCACATCTGGAACATAGAAAACCTAACTTGTATTTTAACATGAATAGTTTGAAAAATTGACATACTGATAATTAGGGGGGTGAGGGAATGACTCATCGTAGCAAAAAATGACAATTAGGGAGCAGCGGTTGCAATGATAGGGTGGCATAGTCAAAGCTACCTTATAATGTGGGTGTATGATTTAAAAAAAATGGGTAAAAGATTTTCCAGGAGGGCGAGCCTTTTGACCGAGATACATCCGACATCATCGGGTATCTTGGGACAGTTTACGACCCTTTCTCTGTGAGTATAAGATCTAATATTGAAAATATATTGAAAAACATAAAAGGGGGAAAAAGAAATTGCACAAAATTAACATATATTAGTTCTCGGTAGAGGGGTTAAAAAAACCTCTTCAAGAACCGAACCGTGAAATAAACCGAAATTGGTTTTTTTAAACCGATTTTTTTACCGGTTTTCCTCAGACCTAACTCGTGGTTTTTTAACCGATTTAACCAAATTCGACTGGACCGGTTTGTAAACCAATTAAACCTGGTTTTTAACCAAACTAGTTACATAAAAACCAGTTAAACCGCTTGACTAACCTAACGAGTTAAACATTTTCAATATGAAAAACTGGTTTTTATCCTATTCCTATGAACATAAAACATGCGGGGATTATAAGGATCTACACTAGTCTTAGCACTACCAAAACGCGGGGATTAATCAACCGGCAACTAGAGTATCCAAATAAATGATAATTAAACAAGAAAACATGCATCAATACAATAATAGAATCATAACGAGGCTAGCACTCAAGGTGCTTGGCCACCCATGCTAAAGATTGCACAAGAAATAATGAAAGAGACCATGGATTGATTGAACATTATAATTCTTGCAAACTTTTTGATGAATAAATAATACAAATATGGGTAAAAGTAATTCCTTCCTTGGAATGATGGTGAATGGAACTTAAAAACATCTCCTAGAGAAGCCCTAGTCATCACTTTTGAGTCTTGTCTCCAATGAATCAACAAAACACAACATAAGTGATGAGCTAGATCATAGTTCTTCAATTGCATGTATCCTTCCTTTGTTAACAAAAGCTACAATGTAGCCTAAGGGGAGAAGCTACGCCGTAGTTTCTTCTAATGTAAAATTCTTCCAACAACTACGACGTAGCCCCAACGGGTCAACTACGCCGTAGTTACTATTGATCCAGGATTACTTGGTTCGGGTTGAGTATGGGCTATGACATAGTCCCTTCGATTCAACTACGCCATAGTTTTCACCTGGAATATCTCCTTTGAGCATTTTACATCACGCACCTTCCATTTCTGCGTCTTTCTGCTCCAAAGCTCATACTTTCCTAAAAGCAAAATATGAAGCAATTAAGTACACATTTCTATAGAAATATAACAACTAGGAGCATTTTATAAGGGATTTTGACATTAAATAGTGTAGACTATTTTATGTTATCAGCAACTAAATGAGGATTTAAATGTCAAAAAATGGGATTGTTGACATTAAATAAGTCTATAGGATAGTTGGGAACATAATGACTATAAACTAGATACCCAATTTCCGTGAACAACAAGATTGACATCATAGGAATTATAGTTTAGGTTTTGACTACAAATTGGACGTAATGATATTACATCCACTATATAAAATGAGCATTAGACATTGTACTAGGAAATAGAAACAAAACATTAGTAGAGAAATAACTAGATTAACATGTTTTCTCCTTTTGAAAAGTAAAACCGATTTTATTGTGTTATTTACATTCTTTCATTTTAGTTAATTTAACAACATTAAAACAATGACAAATAAAACTCATATTTTAGACCGCCCATTACCTCTTGGGAACGACCTCGGATTTACCAATCCTAAACTATACACGAACAAGTACTCTACCCGTTAGTATAGTTGTAGATCATAGGTATACGAGTAATTATAAATTCAAAACGAGATCTATGGTAGTTTTTTGGCAAGTGAATCAAAAGTTTCTTAATTTCTGGTTTTGTTACGGTTGTTTGAAAAAGAACTTCTATTGCTAAAAAATGATTTTGATGGATTCGTTCGAATAAGAATTGTTGTTCTAATATATCAACCGAATGATTTATTATCATCCTAATAGTTGAACAAGTTGTTATTGAAGTTAGCTACGTTCACCATTAAGATAAATATAGCTATTGGGATTCAGTGGATCCAACCTTCACCTGCTGCGCCATTTTAAATGGAGGATGATCCCTTCGATCAAAGTGTTTATGGTGATGTTGCTAACAAAATGCCCTAGTTGGATGCAACCGCTGTTTGTTCATGATACAGTAACTGATCTTAGGCAAATATTATAACTCTTTCCTCTTTCTATCTTGTGTTGTTGTTGGGTCTCGGATGGTTTCTTTGAATACCTGTTAATGGTGACAATGTTGAGCATTTTTCTCATATGGGATCTGATCTTTTTTGCTCATACGCAGTGTCATCGTGTATTGCTCTGGTGGTTGCTTCCACTTCCTCATTCTGATACAATCACGATTTCAATTCCACATTAGCTCATTGGGCATCCTTGTTACGTTTTGTGAATTTAAATGTGCTTGTGTTTCTGATTATGCAAGGAACTAATAGACAAATGACAATTCTATTCTACAAAACAAATATAAAGACGGTTGTGAATGGGAGTAGAGTCACATAAGGTCCAATAAGAGATATATATGCTTTTTAACCATTCATTATTTGTTAAGTTTAGCTTTGCTGCAATGTACTAGTGTTGCTCATATAAGTAAATTAAACATGTATGGATTATGGAAATAGGTTTTAGAAGAGTTTTGGGAAAAATATTAGGGTTTATGTGTGTGAATTTTGTAAGATGAAAGGATTAATTAGGTGATATTGTATGTAAAGGGGATTGATATAATCGGCAGGAACAATGATTAGACCTCTGTCACAAGTTAGATGAGGAAAGGACAAAAATCAAAAAGGCTATTGTTGTACCCTCATGTGTCCAGCACATGATAACAAGCTAATATAACAGTCATTAGGATTTTTGACTAGCAGCGTTTATTTAAAAAAGCCAAATGTTGGGGCGATGTTCAGTAGTTTTTCCATAGTGGGGACTAAACATGAAATCTGGCTAAACCACAGGGACTAACGGTGTATTTTATTTTCCATCTATAGAGCTATATAAAACCAAATAAGTATCAAGCTTTGTTGAAAAGAGCCATAGATCCCGGATTTCCGTAAGGGCTTAAAAGGGTATTTGAAAACCAAATAGAGCTCTGTTTGAAAAATGGGGTCTCTTCCCACTTTTAGAGCATGGTTTTCTGTTAGTGAACATGGCTCTATGTGAAAAATAAAATAAAATTCTGAAGAATAAAAAGCCTAGTATCATCATTCCTTATTTTTCTCTATTATAAGAAATCCAAACTATCAAAATCTTCATCTTTACCTCTATCTTTTGTCCCGCTTTCAACCCACGACTCATCTTGTTTTTGAGCTTTCTTTCGAGCCGAGAAATTATATATAGAGGCTGCATATATATATATAACCAGTATGGATTAGAACAAGTGAAATATCTAACAATTTTGTTACTTATGGGAAATTAATTATGTGTAATAAATAATCAGACTACTTTAGTTATCAGAATTTTACCAGCAGTGGCCGGTGGAATACCGCCAAGAGTGAATTCATCAAGAAGTGTGTCCGTCCTTGGTATTCTTGCTCTCACCTTGATACACGGGGATTAGGAAAGCTACTTGGTTTTCGACCCTTGTTTCATAAATCCTCTCCCTTAGACTGTTTCTATCAGCACTTTTGGCTAGGCCGTATGCAACTGCAGCTGCTGTTGGCTCATTAATGAGACACAAAACATTGAGGCCTGTTAGAGTACCAACATCCTTTGTTGCCTGTCATTGTTTATCATTGAAACTTTCTTTCCAAGGTACGCCTCAACAGTCTCTTTTAGGTTCTATAATATCATAGAATATATTTCTTCAGCAGAAATTTCCTTGTTTAGCAGAACAATGATTGGCCTATCGGAAGACCCTTCTATTACCTTAAAAGGCCATGATTTGATTTCCTCTTGCACTTGACTATCACCGAATCTGCTTCCCACAAATCGTTTAACATCTGAAAACATTAAATAGTAAATGTACATAAATTAGACAAGTTTTAACCGGCTGTATACTTCATAACGGGTAAATATATTTCTTGCTGATTTTATAGTAGCAAAATTGCTGATCATTATCCAACTTACCATAAACGGTGTTAGTAGGTTTAAAAGATGGGAATACGCATAAGAGTAATGTTGATTAGATAGTTATTGTTGGCGGGTCGACTCAGATTCTCAAAGTAAAATGATATGGATGAATTCACTCCTGGCAATCTAAAGTTGCATTTAGTTTCTCTTTTCGTTCTCAAGCTGCAACTTTGCTTCAATGTAAGCTCCTTCCAATGAATTTGTGTTGCTCTTTTAATTTTTCGTTACACATGTACCAAAATATAGAAGCAAATTAGCCAAGGCTTTAAGACGAGCTACACTCATGTATACACAAATTGTAACACCCTCATTTTTACATATAGCAGCGGAAGCTAATCTAGGGTATTACTTTAAGGTACCATAGTCATAATCATAGAAAACGAATCAAAAAGAGTCGTTTTTGAAAATTTAGTTATCATTCATTATTTCATCAGAGTTTTTACAAATAAAAGGTCCCAAAATCCAAAACATAAAGTTTGAATGATAACAGTTTTGCCATCTTCAAGTCCTCGCCACTCCATGCCATAGGTTGCTTAGTTACCTGAGATAAAACATGCTAAAAAGTCAACACAAAGGTTGATTGATATTCATAGGTTTAAGTTAAATAATTTGAATGCAAATTTGATATTGGGTTACGTTGTTATACACCTGTTATTTGTAAAACAATATTATTGCCATTAGCTCATGAATCCGAAGCCTTGGGATATATTTGATATGTTATAAAACATCCGCAGTTATATTCTAATGGTGTGCAATTGGTTACCGGTATAACTGGGTACACCAACGGGGAGTCCAACCCAAATAGATCTATTCATAATATTCGCGCTTACTCTGTAGAGTAATTAATGATTCATGATATTGGGGACTTAAAGGCAAAATAGTTACTTAGGCAATAATAAATCAGGATAGCATACAGAAATAATTGCATTCATGTTTTAAGCATGTATCCCCCTTGCGGGTTTATGAAATATTTAAAAGATTGAAATGCGAGGCTATGAACTCACCTTGAGTGATATCAAAGATATATGGAATGAAAGTAACAGCTTTGTCACACGCAACCTGGGGTAATATGTCAAGTGTTAGTTTGATTGAATATGTTTTACATTATAATGAATATCATCTTTGATTGAATTGTTATGGAGTATTGTATCACCTTTTGGGCCATCATAATTCAGAGGTCATTTAGTAAACGTTTGAGGATGTAAGCTTATGGAACCTGGCTTTGAGACCAGGTGTGGACATCTATGAGAGCTAGAGGGTGATGTGTAGAAGCTATGTGATGATTTGCTAGGGCTAGAAACTAGCTTAAGGGTGTTGGCTTATTCTTGTGATGTCGTGGCTAAAGAAAAGACAAAGAGAGGTGATGTGGCTCATTTTAAGACCAAGAATGGACTAGATATTTAGGAGAGGTGCTTGTAAGCAGCTTAGGGATGGAGGTTCTTGTCATTGAGGTGCTTGGTTTCAAGAAAAACTTTCAAAATGGAAAGAATTGAGGTCACGGGTACATTAGGGCTCATTTAGGGTTTTTGAGCTTGAATTTCAAGTACATTGATGATATAAGTGTGGATTCATGTTTGTAAGGTTTGTATTAAGGGTTAATAACAAAATTTGATAGGTGGTTTGGGTTTAAAATGGGCGAAAATGAGTAAATGAGTCAAAAGTTCATATTAGGGCACTATTAGGGTTTCTTGGATTTAATTCGCATACATTTGAAGTAAAATGATGAAATGATGATAGATTATGATTGATAATGTTGTAAATTAAGTTATTACAACTTATTTGAGTAATGGTTTGGGTTTATAATGGATAAAAATCAAGAAACGGGTCATGGTTTAGTATTTTGCTCGGGTTAGGGTTTCTGTGTTTTGAATTAGGGTTTTGATTGTAAATATATGTATGAGAGCTTATGAATAGAATAATTAGGGTTTACATATTGTATATTCACTGTAGTAGCTTGTACAAAAGTGGTGGTTAATAAACTAGAATGAAATAGAGGTAAAACGGCTATTTTGGAGATCATGCTTAATGACTTGTATATTGTACTTTTAAAGACTTGTACTTTGACTTGGAGGGAGTTTATATTTCAAATGAGATGTTATATTACTTGTACATATGCTTTAGTTGCTTGTGCCTTCACTTTAGATGTTAATCTTTCATGAAATTAGGGTTTAGAGGTATACAATAACGGTTTAAAGCCCGTTTTGATATAACTTTGCAAATGGTACAATATATGAGTAATGTACTTTGTAATAATGATATTATGATATTGAATTGACATGTTGTGATGTTTGCTTGACATATATGAAGATAGGATTGCCATAAGTAGGTTGCGTGAGCTCGTTAACTTTATGCAAGTTACATTGCATATTGAGATATTGGTAATGCAAATAATGTAATAAAGCGAAAAATTTCCCTTAAAAAGGGTGGTTCATATATAATAGATAGATAGTACATTGCATCTAACTTAATAGATGGATATTTACATTGACGAAAATTGCACGAATACTTTGTCATAGGTGAGGTGAAATATACAACTAATCAAGACAATCAACCTAAATGCATCATATGAAAATCAATAGTCAATCCAGAATATCAATCAGATACCTCTCATTCTCCTCAGATGTTGTTGTTGTGGCTGTGGATGTGGTTCTTCTATAACATGTTAATTTGCAGGTCCATCAATATCATTTTCATTAACAGATTAATGCTTCGCTAATACCTTGTAGTCCCATCATTCACCATCCTCCTCTCGTGATATCGATAAAAATACTATGTGATTTTCTCTCCGTTAATCATCGGTCCACATCTCTAGCTTCCATTAAAAATACTACTTGATGACAATTCAAAAAGTTATAAGCAAATGAGAGTACCTTCCTTTTGCTTTCAGTGACATAGAGAATGTTAATGGCCCCAATAAGTTCCTTTATGGCTAATATCTGAAATTCAAAAATATATTTATGTGACCAAATGAGTAAACTCAATATCAAATACAAACCAGAAACATAAGAAGCCTTATTTTCTAATTACCATAATGCCAATCTTACAAACCACCAAAATTTGAATTTCTCAAATGTTGTTGGTAACATGTTCAAAGTTGAAGTTCCATGAGAATTAGCATCCTAATGCATTAGACAAATAAATAACATTCACCACATGTCTACATAGTTAGATTTTAATTTATTTAGTCAATTCATAATAATCATGTAAGAAATTAAATTCCATCAAAGTCAATGATAAGTTCCAAGATTATGGACTACAAAAGTAGCCAAAGCAATTTCCAAAATCTGAGATCCAAAAAACTATGGAACACCAAATATGAGATTTTGTATTTAGCTACAATTTATAATACAAATGAGAGTTACCTCAATATGCCATGGGTGCGTACACTTGAAGGATTCATAACTTTTCAAACAAAAACCCCGATTGATTCCGCATTATAAAATACGCGTAACTTTTCATAACAATTAGGGAGGGAATGACTCACCGTAGCAAAAAATGACAATTAGGGGGTAAGGGAATGACTCACCGTATAGTTTGAAAAATTAGCTAATTAACACGAATAGTTTGAAAACCTAACTTCTATTTCAATACAATTAGCTAATTAACACGAATAGTTTGAAAAATTGACATATTAGGGGGTGAGGGAATGACTCACCATAGCAAAAAATGACAATTAGGGAGCAGCGGTAGCGATGATAGGGTGGCAAAGTCAAAGCTACCAGAGAATGTGGGTGTAAGATTTTAAAAAAAATGTGTAAAAGATTTTCCCGGAGGGCGAGCCTTTTGACAGAGATACATGTGACATCATCGGGTATCTTGGGACAATTTATGACCCTTTCTCTGTGAGTGTAAGATTTGATGTTGAAAATATATTGAAAAAGATAAAAGGGGAAAAAGAAACTGCACAAAATTAACATATATTAGTTCTCGGTAGAGGGGTAAAAAAACCTCTTCATGAACCGAACCGGGAAATAAACCGAAATGAGTTTTTTTTTAAAAGATTTCTAACCGGTTTTCCTCATACCTAACCTGCGGTTTTGTAACTAATTTAACAAAAATCGACTGGGCCAGTTTGTAAACTGGTTAAACCCGGTTTTTAACCGAACTAGTTACATAAAAACCGGTTAAACCGTTTGACTAACCTAACCGGTTAAACATTTTCAACGTGAAAAACCGGTTTTTAACCTATTCCTATGAAAAGATGACAACCTATTCCAAGTATCCTAATAGACTATATTTCAACAGCTTACACCGAGTAAATATCTTATAAGGATCTACACTAGTCTTAGCACTACCAAAAAGCGGAGATTAATCAACCGGCAACTAGAGTATCTAAATAATTGATAATTAAACAAGAAAACTTGCATCAATACAATAATAGAATCATAACGAGGCTAGCACTCAAGGTAAATGGAACTGAAAAACTTTTTGATGAATGAATAATACAAATATGGTTAAAAGCAATTATAATTCTTGCAAACTTTTTGATGAATGAATAATAATTCTTGCAAACTTTTTGATGAATGAATTATAATTCTTGCAAACTTTTTGATGAATGAATAATACAAATATGGTTAAAAGCAATTCCTTCCTTGGAATGATGGTGAATGGAAATGAAAAACGTGTCCTAGAGAAGCCCTAGTCGTCAATTCTGAGTCCTGTCTCCAATGAATCACCAAAACAGAACAAATAAGGCGTGTATTTATAGGTTTGTACCAGCTATGGTATATCCCTAAGTGATGAGCTACGCCATAGTTCTTCAATTGCACGTATCCTTCCTTTGCTAACAACAGCTACAATGTAGCCTAAGGGGAGAAGTTATGCTGTAGTTTCTTCTAATGTAAAATTCTTCCATCAACTATGACGTAGCCCCAACGGGTCAACTATGCCGTAGTTAGTATTGATACAGGATTACTTGGTTAGGGTTGAGTATGGGCTATGACATAGTCCCTTCGATTCAACTACGCCATAGTTTTCACCTGGAATATCTCCTTTGAGCATTTTACGTCACGCACCTTCGATTTAGACGTCTTTCTACTCCAAAGCTCATATTTTCCGAAAAACAAAATATGAAGCAATTAAGTACACATTTCTATAGAAATATAACAACAAGGAGCATTTTATAAGGGGTTTTGACATTAAATAGTGTAGACTATTTGATGTTATCAGCAACTAAATGAGGGTTTAAATGTCAAAAAATGGGATTGTCGACATTAAATAAGTCTATAGGATAGTTGGGAACATAATGACTATAAACTAGATACCCAATTTCTGTGAACAACAAGATTGAGATCATAGGAATTATAGTTTAGGTTTCGACTACAAATCAGACGTAATGATATTAGATCCACTATATAAAATGAGCATTAGACATTGCACTAGGAAATAGACACATAACATTAGTAGAGAAATAACTAGATTAACATGTTTTCTCCTTTTGAAAAGTAAAAGCAATTTTATTGCGTTATTTACATTCTTTCATTTTAGTTAATTTTACAACATTAAAACAGTGACAAATAAAACTCATATTTTAGACCGCCCATTAGCTCTTGGGAACGACCTCGGATTTACCAATCCTAAACTAAACTATACACAGCTGGGTGCCGTAATGTTGGAGTGAGGAGGATGGAAGAAATCGATATAAAGGCTTGTATAATGCTTGAAGGAGGATTCAGGTTACGAAGTATGTCCATGTTGATAAGTTACCTCCAGAAGGCTTTCACATATTGGTGCAAGTTGCGTAAGCCTGGACCAATAAATGTCAAGGGTTCGAACTTATGGTTGGTTTAGTTGGACTACTACGTTGAAGTAGCAAGAAATGTGCGGAAAACATAGATAATAGGAAGTGAAACTATATGATGTCGATATTAGACCGCCTTCATATTTGGATTTCTTGGTAGAACCTCTCCCATTGGATGAAAAGGCTCATCAAGACTTGCACTTCCTAGAAACAGCTTACGAATGCAAGTCATTGTCGACGCAAGGATGCTTTGTTTACAATTGGTGTGCTTCTTGACAAGCAACTTACAATTCATTGTTGTACTTGAAAACGATAGTTACCTCTAAACGGTGCTCAGTAGCTTTTGTGTTTTACGTTATCTTAGAATCCGTTGTATTGCCTTTTGTATTGTATGGAGTAAATTTAAATTCCTAATTGGTAAGAATCTAAAAATTTTAAAAAGCGATGAGGGTTCTCAGTATTTTTTTTGCTTTGTATAATGGATTTGTGGATATGTGTTTGTGTTTGATTAACCTTCGTGGTAAGTCTCATATATAATTATAGGTCCTGATTTTATGTGAACTTCTATTTCTTACTAGACGTGTACCCGCGCATGGTGGTGGAAATTCTTGAGGTGTATAGAGTCAAGCTCTGGAAAGATATTCAAAATGCCCATCAACATTACATGGCAAAATTGAATCAAGTTTTGGATCCTCTATTAACCTCAAAAGATGCCCCTGAACAGGTCAAGGTCCCAGTTCAGTTGCTTTTAATATTTGCAAAAGTCTTCTCTTCTTCAAAGAAGACAGGACCTAAGAATGTTTCCCTTGATCAGCTAATTGGTATGGATACTGCTATATCTCCAATGAGAAAGGTAACACGATTTTCTTAACTGAATTTTATAAGATTCGGTGTATAATACATTTATATGCAATGCCTCACTACATATTTGCCTCACTAATTATGGGTCAATTTGCATGTTCTTGCATGATATGGGTCAATTTAGATTCTTATGGTGTGATAACTTGTCTTCAAGTTTAGGGACTCAAATTGTATTTTCTTTAATAGTGTAGTGTCTTTTATGTATTAGTTTTGGAGTACTTTTGGTATGTTAGTAGTATCAAGATTCAAGATCCCAAACCGAAGTAGAGTATTCTTTGGTAATGACATTTAACTATAGAGAGTTTCTCTCAAATTATTGATTCCAAAAAGATAATAGGCATTTTAATTCAGATTCCAGCAATTCATCAAGCCCTAATTAAGCAATTGGAGGTAACAAATACACATAATACACCTCATCTAACTTGAATACACCAATTGATGATGACTCTTATGTATATCAAAAGGCGGATAAAGGTATAGAAAATGGTCTTGTTCACTTTTGAAATGATTGTATGAAAAATTGAGTATGGTTTAATTGATGTACACATGAATTTTATAGCATTAGATGATGTTATTGATATGGGTAGGAGATTAGATGCGTTTACAAAAAGTGTAAAGGTTAGAGGAGCTGGTAAAAAACCTATCCTTGTTAGTAGACTGATTAAGATAATAATTGAATATTGGATGGTTAATCTTAAGTGGGACTTAAAACAGGTAAAAAAATTAATACTAATTGGTGGAGTGGGAAAGTGTGCTACTAGATATTATAAAGATATCAATTGAGAAGTGGACTGTTAAGCTAATTGGTGGAGTGGGAAACAGTGCTACTAGAAGTATTAAAAACACTATGAATGGTAAGGAGAAAGGGCTTAAGTTGAGGGTAAAAGTAGTTGCAGCCAGCGAGCAAAACACAATTACTTGACAATTTATCATAAAATAAAACATAAAGGCTATTTTGCAAGGTTCTGCCACTGATGGCGAGTTTATCATAAAATAAAACATCATTTTCCTTGACAATTTGGGATTTGAGATGTTTGCCTCTTGTAAATCTGTCTTTGCGGGTCTGATATCCTATTATGTGAAACTGTCTTTTAAAAAGTTCATAGGTTGCTAACATTTGTTCGAGTCACTAATTATTCAACACTGCACGTAAAAGGAGTCTAGTGATTCTAGAAGGGAGTATTCTAATTTGAATAGTTGGGCCAAGATCAATCATTGAGGTCAAGGATTGTTTGAAAAGGAGAGTATTGATATGAGTCAACTTAGATTCTTATGGTAGGATTAGTTGTCATCAAGCTCTGGGACTCAATTGTATTTTCTATAAGGGACTGATAGTGTGTATTGTTTGCTAGTTTTGTTATGTTAGTACTTAGGGGGTGTTTCTTTCGTCTTATATGTGGGCTTATGAGCTTATTTGATTTTGGCTCATTACCATATGATAAACTTATATAAGCCTATAAGTATCAAAATAAGCCAGAAATATAAGCTTATAAGTTCACGTATAAGCTGAAACAAACACCCCCTTAGTAGTATTAGCTTTGTAGAGGGAAAGATCCCAAACTGATGTATCTTTGAATCTTTGATAATATCTTCTATCTTCTAACTAGAGTACTTTATTGTGCAATCTATTGATTGTGGATTACCATATAGTAATAACATGTTTTCAGAAACCCGCACAGTATTGTAATTTACACTATTTTTGGTCTATTTTGTTTTGAACAATATGTGTTACAACTGATAGTTCATTTGGATTATTGTAGATTTTGAAGCGACTTCAAGGAAGTGCTGAATATGATAGAATGAATGTGAAAGTACCCTCTGGTATCCTGATTCATGGTCCCAATCGAACCGGTAAATCTTCTCTGGTCCATGCTTTCGCCAGAGAGGCTAAATTACCATTTTTTGCGGTTCAAGGTAAGGAAATTGAAAAAAATCCACCGATGATCGTAAGCCTATTTTCTGAAGCAAGAGTTAGTTCCCCGTCCATCATCTACATTGAAGGTATAGAAGTTATCACTAGTACGGGAGTATCTCAGGTAAAGAAACCTAACTTAAAAAAATGTTATACTCAATACGTTTGTGATTTATATGTGGTTTTTTGGTGTTACAGATTTTAGATCAGATGGAAAGTTGTGAAAACGACGGAGCTGCGATTGTTGTTATAGGCACGGCCGACAATGTTAAAACATTGGTAAAAGATATTAAAGATGGGTTCGACATGCTAGTTCATCTTGGAAAACCAGATATGGTGTCCAGAACTAAAATGGTTGACGGATTAATGAAGGACTATGTTGTCTTGGAAGATAGAGATAAGATATGCAATTACATTGCTTCAGGGACATCAAGCATGGTTTGGAAGAACATAAAAGCGATATGTAATGAATGTTGTGTGCATGTAATTGAGGAAGAGTGTTTGTTTTCTATAAAGTGGTTAGGTTGTATTTTATTTTCAGAAGAAACCTCTTTTTTATAATCTAATGACTGATATCATCATTTTTTTATAGAAACTGCAATTGGTGTTTGTTCGTGGGTGACTTTTGAAGATGTAACCAAAACCCTTAAACACACGTAATAATACAAGTATGTGAATTACCAATGTTGATGGAGAAAGATTGCTTATAGAATCCAAGAAAGCCACATTTATGGTTAGTAGCAAGCTTGTGCCAGCATAGTGGTATTACTAAATGACAAGAGTTTCAAACATAACAAAAAGCTTCAAAAGTTGAGGAGTTCAAACATAACAACATAGTATTGGTTTACTGCAAAGTTGAAGTTTGGAAAAAGGGCGCTTCAATTTTTTCATCCATGGTTTCTGTAGCTAGTTAATTGTTTTGGTGATTTTTGAAAAGTTATTTTTGCAACGCTTCTTCTAGGCAAATATTATAACTCTTTCCTCTTTCTATCTTGTGTAGTTGTTGGTTCTCGGATGGCTTCTTTGAATACCTGTCAATGGTGACAATGTTGAGCATTTTTCTCATATGGGATCTAATCTTTTTTGCTCATATGTAGTGTCATCGTGTATTGCTCTTGTGGTTGCTTCCACTTCCTCATTGGGCATCCTTGTTACGTTTTGTGAATTTAAATGTGCTTGTGTTTCTGATTATGCAAGGAACTAATAGATAAATGACAATTCTATTCTATAAAACAAATATAAAGACTGTTGTGAATGGGAGTAGAGTCACACAAGGTCCAATAAAAGATAGATATGCTTTTTAACCAGTCATTATTTGTTAGGTTTAGCTTTGATGCAATGTACTAGTGTTACTCATATAAGTAAATTAAACATTATGATTAGTGAAGCTGGGTTTAGAAGAGTTTGATAAAAAAATATATTAGGGTTATAATGTGTGTGAATTTTGTAAGATGAAAGGATTAATTAGGTGATATTGTGTGTAAAGGGGATTGATATAATCGACAGGAACAATGATGAGACCTCTGTTACAAGTTAGATGAGGAAAGGACAAAAATCGAAAAGGCTATTGTTGTACCCTCATGTGCCCAGCACGTGATAACAAGCTAATATAATAGTCATTAGGATGCCAAATGTTGGGGCGATGTTCAGTAGTTTTTCCATAATGGGGACTAAAAATGAGATATGGCTAAACCATCAGGGTACTAATAGTGATATTTTATTATTATTGGCATACAATAGAGCCATAAAAAACAAAAAAAACAAAAAAAAATAAGGAGTAATCAAGCTTTGTTGAAAAGAGCCATAGATCCCGGATTTCTGTACAGGCTTAAAAGGGTATTTGAAAACCAAATAGAGCGATGTTTGGAGAACGGGGTCTATTCCTACTTTTAGAGCACCGAACATGGCTCTATGTGAAAAATAAAATAAAATTCTGAAGAACAAAAAGCCTAGTATCATCATTCCTTATTTTTCTCTATTATAAGAAATCCTAACTATCAAAATCTTCATCTTTACTTCTATCTTTAGTCCCGCTTTCAACCCGCGACTCATCTTGTTTTTGAGCTTTCCTTCGAGCCGAGACATTATATATAGAGGCTGCATATATATAATTGGTATGGATTAGAACAAGTGAAATATCTAACAATTTTGTTACTTATGGGAAAGTAATGATGTGTAATAAATGATCAGACTACTTTAGTTATCAGAATTTTACCTGCAGGGGCTGGTGGAATACCGCCAAGAGTGAATTCATCAAGAAGTGTGTCCGTCCTTGGTATTCTTGCTCTCACCCTGATACACAGGGACTAGGAAAGCTACTTGGTTTTCGACCCTTGTTTCATAAATCCTCTCCCTTAGACAGTTTCTATCAGCACTTTTGTCTAGGCCGTATGCAACTAGATTGAGGCCTGTTAGAGTACCAACATCCTTTGTTGTCTGTCGTTGTTTATGATTGAAACATTTCGTTCCAAGTTACGCCTCAATGGTCTCTTTTAGGTTCTATAATATCATAGAATATATTTCTTCAGCAGAAATTTCCTTTTATTACATTGTGTTTGAGCAGCATAATGATTGGCCTATCGGAAGACCCTTCTATTACCTTAAATGGCCATGATTTGATTTCCTCCTTTACTTGACTATCACTGGATCTGCTTCCCACTAATCGCTTAACATCTGAAAACATTAACTAGTAAATGTACATAAATTAGACAAGTTTTAACAGGCTATATACTTCATAACGGGTAAGTATAAGATTTTCTTGTGATTTTAGTATGCAACTTACTTATCAAATCAACTTACCATAAACGGTGTTAGTAGGCTTAAAAGATGGGAATACGCATAAGAGTAATATTGATTAGATAGTTATTGTTGGTGGGTCGACTCAGATTCTCAAAGTAAAATGATATGGATAAATTCACTCTTGGCAAGCTAAAGTAGCATTGAGTTTCTCTTTTCATTCTCAAGCTGCAACTTTGCTTCAATGTAAGCTCCTTCCAATGAATTTGTGTTGCTGTTTTAATTTTTTGTTACATATGTACCAAAATATAGTAGCAAATTAGCCAAGGCTTTAACCAAATATAAATAACTTATGTTATTTCCACTCAGATGCTTTTTCCTCTATAAGTACTCCTGACTATACCCCGACTTCACCAGACTATTCCCCAGCCACACCAGGAAACACCTCTTCTGACCCTTCAAAGGATTCATCAAAGGATCGTTTAGCCTCACTAGCCATCTCACCTTTTCACGATGATCCGTATATGAAAGTCATGCAAGCATATAATGCTACAAGTAATGAATCACCTATTCTACCATCACCACTATTTGATCCCCGAGATTTCTTTCTTCCCAAGGAGATTCTGCCACCTTGAAAACGAGCATGTTTCCTATCATCCTCCTCTACTGATTCTTCTGCCCCACCTCGGGTATTTGAGACTGGAGAGAGTTCTTATGTGACGCGTCTGGAGCGTCATGATGAACACATTGAGACTATTCTGAATCATTTAGATGAGTCTCCTCTCGAGCGTATTGAGCAAGTGGAAGAAAATATAGAATGTCTTGTTGATGGTCGTGTAATCATTCAACGAGATTTTGACAGTCTTGGGACCGAACTTCAAAAAGCCCGTAACTAGATTGCTGGACTTCAGAGAGAGAAAATGGGACATAACAACGAGATTGTTCTTGCTCGCATCATGATTTCTACTCTAGAAATCATTATCGAGGATATCCAGGTTCGCCATCAAGCAGATATGAAGAGTCTTCTAGACAAGATCCGTGATCTCAAGAACCACAAGGGAGGATCACCAAGATACTAGACTAGATCCTTGTCATTTACAACTTTTGTTTAGAATCCAACCACGGGATGTGTGGCATAAATAACGACACTTGTCAAAATTTTATTATGTCAAAATATAGACAAGTTGTTTATGACTTAATACAATTGTGATTCCGTTATACCTCGCTGTTTTATGATATCGATTTATGTATGTATTGGTTGTCTATCCTAAATTGTGATAACTCATTATGGATCATATCGCGACCATTGAAAAGTGAATCATACCCCGAGAAACCTAATGAGCCAGATACTTATTAGAGTGTCCATCTCTGGAAATCTTAGATTCTAAAATTTTCCATTATATCCTGCAACGTAATATCAAAGAATGTGTATTTCTTTGTTAGAACTTGTACCGAATAAGTATCAATGTCAAATGATTTCAATATCACTATGTATGAAAATTTTGACAATGACTTATGATATGACTATATCATTGTATGGATTCTTATTTTGTGTTATCTTGTAAATGTTGATAGAATGGCTCCCAAGAGGACATCAACATCTGCGAGCCATGACTCAGGCCGCCATCAGGAAACTAGTTGCTGATAGTGTTGCTACAGCTCTGGAGGCACAAGATGCTACCATGGCAAATACTGACAATACCACTAGGAACACCCGACAAAGAGAAACTCCCATAGCAAGAAAATGTAGCTACAAAGAGTTTATGGGTTGCCAACCTTCCTATTTTAAAGGTACGAAAGGGGTTGTTGGTCTCATTCGCTAGGTTGAACGAACTGAATTGGTATTTCTCCGCAATAACTGTATTGAGGACAGCAAAGTGAAATTTGCTACTGGTACTCTGACCGAGGATTCTTTGTCCTGGTGGAATTCATTTGCCTAGCCTATTGGAATAGAGGAAGCCTACAAAATCACCTGGTCCAAATTTAAAAAGCTATTAATAAAGAAGTATTATCTCCGAACTGAGGTCAAGAAAATGAAAGATGAATTTTACAATCTGACTGTAAAAGGGAATGATCTCAAGAATTACTTTAGAATATTTCAGGAGTTGGCAGCTTTATGCCCAACTATGGTACCAAATTCTGAGAAACATATGGAAGTCTTCATTGGGGGATTGCCTCGAAGTATCAAAAGAAACATTACCGCTTCAAAGCCTTAAACTCTGGAGGAAGCCACCACTATAGCCTAGAGGTTGATGGATCATGTAACAAAACACAATTCTATGCAAGGAACCAATGCTCACAAATGAAAGTTTGATGATAGAAGAACCTTCAACAACAATAACAACTACAATAGTGATCACTAACAACAACAGTAAGAAACCATCAGGGCTTATGCAGCCACACCAACTAAAAATAATAGGTATGCTAGAAACCTTCCCTTGTGTGAGAAATACAACCTGCATCACACAGGACCTTGCACTGTCAAGTGTCAGACTTGAAAAAAGGTGGGTCATTTGACCAGGAACTATAAGAACAAAGGGTCGGCCACTTGAAGCAACCTGCAACCAGTGTTAGTAACTTGTCATACCTGTGGAGAGAAATGGCATTTCAAAAATTAGTGCTCAAGAGCAAACAATAGTGCCTACGGAAGAGCATATTTACTGAGAGACAATAATGGTCACCAAGACCCGAACGTAGTCACAAGTACGTTCCTTCTAAACCAACATCTAGCTAGAATATTATTTGATTCAGGAGCCGATAAAAGTTTTGTATCCATATCTCTTGCTTCTATGCTTAATATCCTACCAATTACACTAGATACTACCTACGACATTGAAATGGCCGATGGAAACCTAGTAGGCACTAATACCGTTATCCAGGGTTGCACCTTGATTTTTTTAAACCAACCTTTCGAAATTGACCTTATGCCGATTAAACTCGGTAGTTTCGACGTCGTCATTGGTAAGGATTGGTTATCTAAGTATCATGCCAAAATTATTTGTGACGAGAAAGTCATCCATATCCCATTCAACGGTGAAACTTTGATCATCCGAGGTGATCAAAGTAAAACCCGACTAAGCCTCATATCATGTATTAAAACCAACAGATATATATCTAGGGGATGTATAGTTTTCATAGCCCACGTAATGGAAAAGAAGTCAGACGAAAAACGATTAAAAGATATACCGGTAGTCAGAGAATTTTTGGAAGTTTTTCCTCAAGACCTACCCGGCCTTCCTTCGGTACGCCATGTAAAATTCCAAATCGATTTGATTCCAGGAGCGGAACCAGTAGCCCAAGCACCTTACAGATTAGCTCCTTCAGAAATGCATGAACTATCTGACCAACTACAAGAGTTAGCAGACCGAGGTTTCATCCGACCAAGTACTTCTGTCTTATTTGTTAAAAAGAAAGACGGATCTTTCAGAATGTGTATCCATTATTGAGAGCTGAATAAACATACCATAAAGAATCGTTACCCATTACCCAGGATCGATGACTTATTTGACAAACTTCATGGTTCGAGTGTTTACTCGAAAATCGACTTAAGATCAGGCTATCATCAACTAAGAGTCATGGATGAAGATATTCCTAAGACTGCTTTCAAAACACGGTATGAACACTATAAATTCCAAGTGATGCCATTTGGTTTAACTAACGCGCATGCTGTGTTCATGGACCTTATGAACCGTGTGTGTAAACCATATTTGGATAAATTTATGATAGTGTTCATCGATGACATTCTCATCTACTCCCGCAACAAAGAAGAACATGAAGATTACCCGAGAATAATCTTGGAATTACTCAAAAGAGAGAAATTGTATGCCAAATTCTCAAAGTGTGATTTCTAGATCGGTATTGTGCAGTTTCTTGGGTACGTAATTGATAGTTAAGGAATTCACGTTGACCCCGCCAAGATTAAAGAAGTCAAGGATTGGGCATCTCCTACTACACCCACAGAGATACGCCAATTCTTAGGATTTGCCGGCTACTATCGGAGATTTATCAAAGATTTTTCGAAGATTGCAAAGTCTTTGACAGAATTAACCCAGAAAAACAAGAAGTATATCCGGGGAGAAAACCAAGAGTCATCTTTCCAAATGCTAAAACACAAGCTATGTGAAGCTCCAATCTTAGCATTACCAAAAGGAAATGAAGATTTTGTTGTTTACTGTGATGCATCACTCCTTGGTTTGGGGGCAGTGTTAATGCATAGAGAAAAAGTTATTGCATATGCATCCCGACAACTCAAGCCTCATGAAGAGAACTATACCACACACGACCTCGAATTAGGAGCAGTAGTGTTAGCTCTTAAAATTTGGAGACACTATCTATATGGGACAAAGTGTACTATTTTCATTCATCATAAAAGCCATCAATATATCCTTTATCAAAAAGTGTTGAACATGAGGCAGCGCCCTTGGTTGGAATTGCTCGCAGATTATGATTGTGAGATTCGTTACCATCCTGGAAAGGCAAACGTTGTAGCAGATGCCTTGAGCCAGAAGGAACAAATCAAACCACTCTGAGTTAGAGCATTAGTCATGACCCTTCACCCAAATTTACCATCACAAATCCTTGAAGCCCAAATTAAGGCGATCAAAGAAGAGAAAATCAAAGCTAAAAGCCTATGAGGAATGGACAAAGCATTTGAAGTACGTCCTGATGGAACCCGTTGCATCAAAAATTGAAGCTGGTTACTACTCTTTGGTGATTTGAGGGACTTGATCATGCATGAGTCCCATAAATCGAAATATTCCATCCACCCAGGTTCTGACAAGATGTATCAGGACCTAAAGAAACTCTATTCATGGCCAAACATGAAGGCGATCGTCGCTGAATATGTTGGCAAGTGTTTGACATGCTCTAGAGTTAAAGCAGAATATCAGAAGCCATCCGGATTACTGGTACAACCAGAGATTCCTACATGGAAATGGGAAAGAATAACAATGAACTTCGTTACAAACTACCCAAAACATCAAGCGGACATGACACAATTTGGGTCATTGTAGACTGCCTTACCAAATCAGCACATTTCATCCCCACCAGAGAAATAAATAGTATGGAAACCCTTATAAGGTTGTATATAAAGGAGATAGTTTCACGACATGGAGTGTCGATATCCATTATATCGGATAGTGACAGTCATTTCACATCCAGATTCTGGCAGTCAATGTAGAGTGCTTTGGGTACTCAATTAGACATGAGCATGACATATCATCCCCAAACTGATGGACAAAGTGAAAGAACTATCCAAACACTCAAAGACTTACTTCGAGCCTGTGTTATAGATTTTGGAAAAGGATTGGAGCGACACTTACCACTGGTAGAATTTTCTTACAATAACAGTTACCATGCTAGTATTAAGGCAGCACCATTCGAGTCACTTTATGGTTGAAAGTGTCGATCACCTATCTGCTAGGCCGAAGTTGGAGATGTCCAACTCACAGGACCAGAGATAATTCATGAAACCATCGAAAAGATAGTGCAAATACGACAACTCTTGCAAGCCGCAAGAGACCGGCAAAGGAGTTACGCCAATGAAAGACGAATGCCTTTAGAATTCAAAGTTAGAGATCGTGTTATGTTAAAAGTGTCACCTCGGAAAGGTGTCATCTAATTTGGAAAGCAAGGAAAGCTTAACCCCCAGTACATTGGACCATTTAAGATCCTTAAAAGGGTCGGCCCAGTGGCATACAAATATAAGCTTCGTGAAGAACTTAGTAATGTCCACAGTACCTTCCATGTTTCTAATTTAAAGAAATGTTTATCTGATGAATCCCTCATCATTTCAATGAAAGAGCTTCAACTTGATGACAAACTCAACTTTGTGGAAGAACCAAAAGAAATTATGGATCGGCAAATCAAGCAACTAAAACAAAGTCGCATCCCTATAGTCAAAGTAAGATGGAACTCTAAAAGAGGACTAGAATTTATGTGGGAATGCGAAGATCAAATTCGTGCCAAATATCCACACCTGTTTCCAAACATCACTCCAACATCCAACTAAATCTCAGGACGAGATTTCCTTTAAGGTTGGGAGACTATAACAACCCACAATTTTCCTCTATGTAATTATCCATTTATTAAATTAGATACAATTTTCCCCAGTGTAATTTCCATCTATTAAATTTGATGCAACCATTTCCATAGGAATATTTTTGCTTTATTCCATCCATAATGTAACGTAACTTACATAACCGAAGTAAACGTGCTCACCCAACCACCAATGCTAATTTCATCAACGTTTATATCAAGTAAATGTTATAATATGTCAAGCAATATGTTTTAAACTCCATATTTACCATACGTTATCTATTTAACGTACTATCCAAAACGTTTATTATAAAACAGATTTCATACGTTAACGTTTATATCAAAACCCCAACTACGTGTAAAGTTTCTATACAATACAAATGTACAAGCTTGTAAGACATGTGTATAAGTTTACAATGGATAAAATTCAAACTATGTTTCCCTCCAAAACCCTAGTACAACTCATTTAAGCCTAAGGTACAAGCCAAAAATGCATAACATTCAAATTATGCAATTTCCCTCAAATTTTCTAAGGCATTTCGTATCACCCTTCTAGCACGAGTTACAAGCTTCCAAAGCACAACATTTAAACTAGTTTTCCCTTCAAAAAATTCTAAGCATAGCTCATCCCAACCCTAACCTGAAAACTCTAAACAACCCGAAACCCTAAACTAGTTCGAACCAAGCCACAACAAGCAACCACCCTTTCACCACAATGCCGCCACCTGACTACACCTTGTCACCACCTTGAAAGCCTTGTCACCACCTTCTCAACTTGCACCCTAAGTAAACCTCCTTGTCACCTCCTTGGATAGCCAAACCCCTTCCAACCTCTCAATACCTCTCTAAGCTAGTCCCTACACTCTAATAGTTACACCTAGCTAAACCTTGATCACTACACTACATAACTTGCCCACTACTCCAAGTCTTAAGCCCTATATAAAGCCAAAACATCCACACCTTCATAATTCACCAGAAAATCAAACCATCACTTGAAATAATGATCTAGCCGAGCTTTAGAAGAGAAGAAGGAAGTTTAAGCCAAGTAGAAGCCAACAAACAAGAGAATAAAGGTTCTTGATTCATCTCCAAGTCATTTTGACCTATATCAACCTATTTTGATCCATTTCTTGTACTAGTAAGTCCTACCATTTGTTCTATAAGCTCTTATCACATGTTAGATCCTTTATAAGCTTTGTTATATCCATACGTACAAGCTAAACCATTTTGGAAACATCTAAATCAAACTAAACCCTAATCGACCCATGTTGAAACCCTAATCTATGTGAAATCCTAAAATAAGTTAGCTAAAGCTTATTCTAGTCTTAATAAGCCCCTATATCCTAAGCCCACTCGTTTGTTTTTCCTAAAACAAATGCACCCTTAAAACCCTAAAAACGCTTTTCGTAATCCTAATAAGCTAAAAGCCATAAGCTGATATTATAAGCTATTCCTATAAGCTCTTTTATCATTTTTATAAGCTTAAAATCAAACCCTAAAAGCTTAAACCCATCGGGTTAAAGTTTCAAAACCAAACACCCCCATTTTGAGATTTCGAGATTATAAGCTTATTTCATAAGCTAGAAGCTTTTTAAACCTACTTATTTTATCTTATAGTAATAAGCGATAACCTGCAAATTAATTTTGAGAATAAAAATACAATGAATATGGATTTTGGACTAAACATGCAAATCGAATTATCCTTTAGGGGTATATATTGTAACTTTTTGAAATTATAAACTTTTCGGGCCAAAAATGTAAATATCCTAAAGTTAAAATACAAGGACCTGTTTTTTCATACTTTAAAGTTAAGGGTTAAATGCTTTAAAATTATGTATAAAGGGTTAAATTTGTAAATTAATGTATACCAAGGGTATATATTGTCATTTTTGAATTCTCAATGGTATAAAATGTAATATTTTCATATTTAATAACAAAAATATATTTAAACATTATAAGACTCGATTTTATTAAAACCCGACACATTTATCATTCATTCATCGATCGAAACATATACAAATAATAATGTTATATATTTAACATAATTTATCATCCACTAGCTTTTGAAGAAATTTAAGAAGATAAAATCTTATCATTTAAACTATAACGTATCACGTTACTAGGGAATTTCATGTGAGGGGATTTCATTTGGGTAGACGTTTTGATGAGTTGTTGGATTTACGATTTAATGTGTCCTAGCTCCTAAAACGTTTACTACTTGACCTGTGGATTATGATAGCCCGAACAATGATACAATATCTTAATAAACCAAATTAATGTTTATGTTAAACTTTATGAAATAAAGTTTTTGAAATATAAAACTAAGACTTGACATATTACCCCACGTTGCGTGACGAAGCCGTTTATTTCCATTTGAGTCACTTTTGACATCAATTAGATTTCCCTATTTAGGGTTCATAGTCCCACCTTTACATGCTATAAACCATGAATTTAAGTATTTGCAACTGTATGTTATCCTGATATATTATTGCCTAAGTACCTCCATTTGCCAAAAATCCCCACTATCATGAACTGTTAATTACTTTACGAAGTAAGGGCCAATGCCTTGAATAGATCTATTGGGATTAAACTTCCCCGTCGAGGTTCTGGTACATACATGGCCAGTGGACGCATTTCATTTGAGGAACTCCAGGTGTTTGGCAAAGCACCCGCTGGGGTAATAACTTGTGAATAACATATACTTAAGGTTTCGGTGTCATGAGCTTAGTGCAATAATATTGTTTTCCATGATAATTGTAGTTGTACAATTATTACCACTTATGATGACT
Source organism: Tanacetum coccineum (assembly GCA_026074375.1). Classification (NCBI taxonomy): domain Eukaryota; kingdom Viridiplantae; phylum Streptophyta; class Magnoliopsida; order Asterales; family Asteraceae; genus Tanacetum; species Tanacetum coccineum. Next base: position 7,754 of record BQNB010004433.1, on the reverse strand, counting down.
TGTATTCAAACATTTCATTACAAACACTGTGAATTTCACTCAACCTTTGTGTTGACCCATTTAGCATTTTTATCTCATGTAATTGAGCAAACAATGGCATGGAGTGGCATTGGACTTGAGGACGTCCAAACTTGTTATCATTCAAACTCTATGTTTTTATATTTATTTTGGGACCTCTTTTGTAAAACTTTGATATTTATTAAATGATAACTAAATTTTCCAAAATGTCTCTTTTGAATCGTTTTCTGTGATTATGATTGTTGATTCATGAGGTAATACCCCTAATTTAGCTTCCGCTGCTATGTGAATTATTGGGGTGTTACACCTGCGTTTCTATGTGTTTAGGTTTTCTGTTATGTTTTCCACCCCCTCACATGCAATTGTGATCTTCAATTTATAGGAGAGATACTCAAACCTTAGTCAAAGGAATATGGTGAGATTATAGGAGATATAATCTATTCCATAATTAACTTCCTTTAATTAAGGAATAGTGGTTACATAACCATTAATCGTGGTTATTAAATGCAGTTATAACTGCCACTAGAATAGGTCAAAGCCGTAACAAGTTATAGAATTCATTCCAGCTAAGATATATCTTCAGAGCACTGAACAGCTAGCTCGCTAAGGAGCATACCTGCTGAGAGTTCAAACTGAAGCAACCCACTGACAAGTTAACTCTCTGAGGATACATCCTCTGATGGATAACTCTCTTATAGTATCCTTCAGCTTACTCACTTAGTGAGTTACAAAGCTGAAACCATGAGTCCACTGATGAACATCTTTAGTCCAAAGTTACTCGCTGAAGTGTGAACTCACCAGAGACCAGTGATGAATACCATTTAGCGAACAACCTCTAAACTTCATCAAATACTTGAATTCCTTTTTACGACTATCTGAGTCAGGCTGTTCAGAGACCTCTGGGTGTACACTCCGTACCTCCATCCCCATTAACCGGTATGAACCAAACCACAATTGAACTAAATTTCCAACAATGTATACACGAATACATTGTCATATTTGAGGTTAAAGAGACAACTAATCAAGACAATCAACCTAAATGCATCATATGACAATCAATAAGCAATCCATAATATCAATCAGATACCTCTCGTTCTACTCAAATGTTGTTGTTGTGGCTGTGGATGTGGTTCTTCCATACCATGTTAATTAGCAGGTCCATGAATATCATTTTCTTTAATATCATCCTAAAATTAACACATACATATCTAACACATAAACAATTAGTATAAACATAAGCAAACTTTTTATGAAATTTGTTACACAACTAGTGCCAAACTAAACACACTATTACATCTAAGTATATTTACACAACTAGTGCCAAATTAGACAGTCATCATCTTCAACATAATATTTTCACACAATAAAATATCATTTGACATGGTGCTTAATTTCTACAACGGAGTGGGTGAGCAAAGTAATATAACTTTGCTTGTAAAAGTGATTCTTCCTTGTAACAGATTAATGCTACGCTAATACCTTGTAGTCCTATCATTCACCATCGTCCTCCCGTGATGTTGAGAAAAATACAACGTGATTTTCTCTCCGTTAATCATCGGTCCACATCTCCACCTTCCATTAAAAATACTAATTGATGACAATTCAAAAAGTTATAAACAAATGACAGTACCTTCCTTTTGCTTTTATAGATAATGTTAATGGCGCCAATATGTTCCTTTATGGCTAATATCTGAAATTCAAAAATATATTTAAGTAACCAAATGAGTAAACTCAATATCAAATACAAAGCAGAAACATAAGAAGCCTTATTTTCTAATTACCATAATGCCAATCTTAGAAACCACCAAAATTTGAATTTCTCAAATGTTGTTGATAACATGTTCAAAGTTGAAGTTCCATGAGAATTAGCATCCTAATGCATCACACAAATAAATAACATTCAACACATGTCTACATAGTTAGATTTTAATTTATTTAGTCAATTCATAAAAATCATGTAAGGAATTAAATTCCATCAAAGTCAATGATAAGTTCTAAGATTATGGTCTACAAAAGTAGCCAAACAATTTCCAAAATCCCAGATCCAAAAAACCATGGAACACCAAATATGAGATTCCATATTTAGCTACAATTTATAATACAAATGAGAGTTACCACAATATGCCATGGGTGCATACACTTGAAGGATTCGTACCTTTTCAAACAAAAACCCAGATTTATTACGCATTATAAAATACCTATAACTTTTCATAATAACCACATCCGGAACATAGAAAACCTAACTTCTATTTGAATACAATTAGCTAATTAACACGAATAGTTTGAAAAATTGACATACTAATAATTAGGGGGTGAGGGAATGACTCACCGTAGCAAAAAATGACAATTAGGGAGTAGCGGTAGCGATGATAGGGTGGCAGAGTCAAAGCTACTAGAGAATGTAGGTGTAAGATTTTAAAAAAATGGGGAAAAGATTTTCTTGGAGGGCGAGCCTTTTGACTGAGATACACGCGACATCACCGGGTATTTTAGGACAGTTTACGACCCTTTCTCTGTGAGTGTAAGATCTGATGTTGAAAATATATTGAAAAATATAAAAGGGGAAAAAGAAACTGCACAAAATTAACATATATTAGTTCCCGATAGAGGTGTAAGAAAACCTCTTCATCAACCAAACCGGGAAATAGACCGAAATTGGTTTTTTTAAACCGATTTTTTAGCCGGTTTTCCTCAAACCTAACTAACTGGTGGTTTCGTAACCGATTTAACAAATATTGGCTAGACCGGTTTGTAAACCAGTTAAACCCGTTTTTTAACCAAACTAGTTACATAAAAACTGGTTAAACCGATTGACTAACCTAACCGGTTAAACATTTTCAATATTAAAAACCGGTTTTAATCGAACCGATTTTAGTCAAAACTGGTTTGGTTAAAAACTAGTTCAGTTTTTTTAAAAACCCGAAATGTTCCCCTCTAATTCCTAGTTTATTTGCTAGTAACCGGGCTTTATAAGATAGAGCGGGTTTCTTTACACATAACAGGGCTTTATTATCATTAATAGGGCAACCGGTCAGGTTCGAGGCTGATTTTAGTCTACCCCTACGCGCCCACGTTTATAATATCTACGTCAATACCCGCTTCATTACCCGCTCGATACCTGGTTAATATTATCTATCGGGTTCTCTCAACGGGTGTCGGGTATCCTCAATTGAATATTCTATGGACAAAATAGCGGGTATCTAGATTAAGTCACATTAAAACCCACCGACAAAATAAATCAAAACACCCTAATATATTTCAATTTGTAAAAGTAAAAAAAAAACGTATCAAATGATTTAAAGCTTTCGAATATCTCAAGTACAACGTTTCGAATATCTTATATAGTATATATACTATAATTAATTATAATAGCAATCAAAGTGGGCACACATTTGGGTAAACGGATATGGGTACGAGCAATGAGGGCGGGTATTACCAGAACCCGTACCGAGCTAAATTCTTTTATCAATACCCAAACCCGCATCCCGCCCTCGAACCCGACACAACCGGTTTTCCCCATCAATTTCGGGTGGTTTTGCCATCCCTACCTATAAAGCCTGTTTTTTTATATTAACAGGGCTTTCAAGGGGGCTCTTTTCCATTTTCTCTTGTAGTAGTGACGGTTTTAGGTGAATCTGAAGTATTAGGGAATTTTAGATCAAAAAGTGAAACCCATTGATCTTGAATGGTTGTTCAATGTATGACAACAAAGTTTTCCATTTGCATGCCAACTATCCCCTTGTTGCGTCATTCGGATAATCAGATTAAATTGAAGGTACCTTTTTCTTTTCTAACTTCACAATCTTTCAATATATACATGTTAAACATCTTAAACAATTATGGTAAATGATATATATTTAAACCTACAAACTCATACGGCTAAGCTTTAGCCGTTCTGGTAAACCAAATTAATAAACCCCATGTTTTTATCCGAATGGTTATTTTAGAATCTTCAAAAACTCCGTACACATGTGGGCATCAAAAAGTTTTTTAAGAATGTAATTATATGTGTTTATGCTAATTATATTCAATAATCAAGGCTGTTATCGGTTCCATTATCCGGCTTCCATCACAATGCTGGCAGCAGGGTACTTCTTACAACCCGGGTTAGTTTCATGTGTACATATTGTATAGTGCTCTTTATGTTACTTGTTTTTAGATACTTTAAACTAATTATTAAGATTTATTGAACCATCTTAAATGTATTATGTATACATCAAAATATGAAACTTTAAACCTCAATTTAACCGTTCTTTTATACCTTTTTCTTACTAAATAGGTAAATAAACTTATGTAACTTATTATGTATTTTATTTTACCTCCAGTATATAAAACTTATGTAACTCTTTGATATATCCACTATTTAAGCTAATTAAAGTTCCATAAGTCTGCTACCGCATATCCCAGCTACTAATGTTTTAATGTAGTTTAGTAGTTTACAATTCTATAAACATGATTTTGTTTCTTTATTGGGATAGTTTTGTAGCAAAATACAACGCGTGCAAGCTTCCAGTGTCAATGCCCAAACAAGGAGAATCTTGTAGACATTAAAACTTTTGGTATGCACTCCTTTTTAGGTCATTACACTCATAAATGACAAACATATACTCAGTATATGCATATCATACTTCTGAACAACGGGTTTCAAATAATACATATCACCTACGAGGTTTTCTATCATCCAACATGGTATCAGAGCGGGTATGATCCTCAGACTTAGGTGGCTAAGTTGAGCCGCCTCTTTTATATCACCCCGTCAAACCCAAGCCGTCACCATTTATCTCTTTTCTTTTGGTTGTTTCTTTCTTTTCTCTCTTTATTTTCTTATCAATAAAAAAAGATACGTTGGGTTATCCGCAAAAAAAATGTTTTTTTGTTTTCAGGTGGAGAATACATTGGTTTATTCTCTGGTAAGATACTTTGGTTTATCCTGATCCGGGGTACTTTGGTTTATCCTGTATGAAAAAAAGATACTTTGGGTTATCACGTATATAAAAAAAAGGATACTTTGGGTTATCCGAAAAAAGGGATACTTTAGGTTATCCCGAATAAAAAAAATAATTTGGGTTATCCGGTTTGTGAATTTTAGGTTTGAAGATTTGTCTTCGCATGTTGGCGGATTTCACCGCTCGGACTGCGGGGGAGTATTTGATGATAGATATCGCCCAAGCCCGTTGTGGGTTGGGTACATTAGGGTTTCTAGTATGTTCAAGCTTACCTTATAAATACTATATCAATAATACATATCACCTACGGGGTTTTCTATCATCCAACACTTTTTTTTAGGTCTTTACACTCATAAATGACAAACATATACTCAGTATATTTATAACATACTTTTGAACAACGGGTTTCTTATGATTCTTAATCAATTTTACAAACATCCAAGCCTTTATTGAATCTTTTGTTTTTTCCACAAAGGGGGATTTAGGACCATGGAAATAATTTTTTCCTAAGTTGGTGGCTCAGACTTTCAATTGGATGTTGCTTTTGTTAGGACCAATAAAGGATGCCATTTCAATTCTTAACAACAAGTGGATGGCTGTTGTTCTTAATCCAATACATGAACTCTTATGGCTAAAAACAGAACCAATAAATGTATTATTTAATGAATTAATAGGTGTTGATCATATCATACGACCATTTTGATGTGTATGTTTAGTCTCTTGTTCAGAACATACTCGCTTATAAACTTGGTTATATCATCTTATGGATTTGATTTATTTTGCATTTGAACTTTAATTTGTAGTATATACTAGTTATAATACCCCGTGCACACACGGGGTTTTAACATAAAATTTTGATTATTTATTAATAATTTGTTTGTGAGGTTTGATTTAACTTGCATAGGATTATATCATACATAGTTATTATCACGTCCTTGTCCATCTTAGTTTTGATAATAATTTTTTTAAATTCCATTAGACCTTAATCTTTGTAAAATGAGTCTTTTCTAAGTTTTTTTCTGTATCTTTTTGACACTTATACTTTTAAGTTTAATTCTCTTTTTTTCACTATATAAAAACATGGGGTGATTTTTTTTGCCAATTTTGGAAATTTTTTGACTTTTCTAAATAGAAATAATTTAAAAAGCCATAAAAAGAAATTATAATTAAAAAAAATATTACTAAATTTAGTATGATTTGATTTTTTTGAAATACGAATATCCTACTTGATGTTTTCCTTTACTATGTAAAAGATGTATACTACAAGGAAACAGTGCATACAACAAATACATTAGTTCATGCTATGGCCCATGAAGCCAAAATGGCATTTTCCTCTTTTCTGCTAGGGATGTTGCAACACTAGCAGGAGGAGCAGTTAGGATTGTAAGAAATTTTAATGAGGCAAGAAGGTGGTCACCATCCATCATTTTTGTTGAAGATTTAGATATCATTGGAGGTGAACAAAGAAACTCTGAATCCCTTGTAGCTTTAAAGCAGGTAAACAAAACTATAGGAGAGGACACAAAGTTTTAGCCCATTTGTTTCTTATGCCATCTAGTTCGGGTTCAGTTTGATTCTTGTCTTGTTGTTTCTCCCCTTGAAATTTATTAGATAGATAGTACATTACATATAACTTAATAGATAGATATTTACATTGATGAAAATTGCGGGTTGTTATAGTCCCATATCCTTATAGAAATCTAGTCCCGAGATTTAATTTGATGTTGAAGTGATGTTTGAAAACAGATGAGGATATTTGGCATGAATTTCGTCTTCACGTTTTCCATCTCACTTTGACTATAGGAATACGACTTCGCTTTAGTTACTTTATTTCACGATCCATAATTTCCACTGGTTCTTCTACAAAGTTGAGTTTGTCGTCGAGTTGAAGTTCTTTCATTGGAATGATGAGTGATTCATCGGATAAGCATTTCTTAAGATTAGAAACGTGAAAAGTGTTCTGGACATTACTAAGCTCTACAGGAAGCTCTAGTTTATATGCCATTGGACCAATTCGTTCAAGGATTTTGAATGGTCCAATGTATCGAGGATTAAGCTTTCATCGTTTTCCAAATCGAAAGATACCTTTACGAGGTGATACTTTTAACATAACACGATTGCCAACTTGAAATTATAAAGGCTTTCGCCTTACATTAGCGTAACTTTTTGTCGATCTCTTGTAGCTTGCAAGTGTTGACAAATTTGCACGATCTTTTCAGTGGTTTCTTGAATTATTTTTGGTCCTGTAAGTTGAACATCTCCAACTTCAGCCTATTATTATAGGAGAATTCTACCAATGGTAAATGTTTATCCCATCCTTTCTGGAAATCTATGAAACAGGCTCGAAGCATGTCTTTGAGTGTTTGGATGGTTCTTTCACTTTATCCATCGGTTTCAGGATGATATGCTGTACTCATGTGTAATTGAGTACCCAAAGCATTTTGCAATGATTGCTAGAATCTGGATGTGAAATGACTGTCACGATCCGAGATGATGGAGATAGGCACGCCATGTCGAGAGACTATTTCTTTGATGTATAACCTTGTAAGAGTTTCAATACTATCAGTCGCTCGAGTAGGTATGAAATGTGTGGATTTGGTAAGGCGATCGACAATGACCCAGATGGTGTCATGTCCATTTGAGGTTTTGGGTAGCTTTGTAACAAAATCCATTGTTATCCTTTCCAATTTTCACATAGGAATTTCCGGCTGGCTTTTGACATTCTACTTTAACTCTAGAACATGTCAAACATTTGCCAACATATTCTGCGATGATTGCCTTCATGTTAGG
>BQNB010004432.1:35167-107813 GCA_026074375.1 Tanacetum coccineum | reverse complement strand
TCTTCAAGAGACTTCGGTGTAGAGTTATAGTCTTGTCCGTTTCTTCTCCAATTGAGCCCAAGCCACGTGTATTTCCATCCAAATGCTAAAAACACAAAAACAAACGATTAAGCACATAATCTGGGCATATTTGCATGATTTAGAGGGTTAAATGACCCCGAAAAAGTGTATAAAACGACACCTCATCAAATACCCCTACACTTGGGATTTGTTTGTCCTCAAGCAAATAGGCTTTTCTACCTAGACAATAACAATAAGAGGTCATTTTACATAATCTTTAAAAGTATTTTACAACAAAGCCTTTTAGAACTCGTAATTAAAAGCACGGAAAATATATACTAGCACCTCACATAAGTGTTTGGGGATTCTCTCTAATTTATAACATATGGAGAAACGGAAAATCAACACTCATTACCTGTCATAGCATATAAATTACCATAGGCTTGGTAAATGATCAAACCTCCACCGCTAGGTGCAAGCATTATTCATTACTATCTAAGAGGTCTTTTAATAAGTTGTGGGGTGTAGGTGTAAGATAACATATAATGGAAACGGAAACAGATGGGATACATTCGGGTGGATTTGGGTGAATTTAGAGTGGAAAGGTTTGCTAATTATTTACATGAATACACGCTGGTATGGTTGCTAAGCCAAGACTCGGACAAAGATATACAAACTCTACACAACTCTACATCAATCTCTTTCTTTTTCTTTTCTCATTTTTTTAATAACATAATACATCACATGGGGTTTATAATACGTACCCCTACACTTGAGCTTTTACATGCTCGATATTTACAATCTATCTAATGACCCGATTTGAGGTGGACCAAAATAACATGGAGATAATTTGACAAACTTTTGGAGGTATTGACTTAACTTTTCTTCCCCATTCTTCTACGAAATAAATACTACCATGAATCCCAATCATCCCAAAACTATATTTACAAGGATAAGGACTTAGCAACCGTGTACTCAAATAATTAACTTGGGTTATCACAATAATGTACTAAAAATGAGTACATACAAGGTAGGCTAAGACGATTTGGGTGTAACGATTGGTTTGAGGGTGACACTGCTTTTCATTAATAATCTGGAATCCACTAGAAAATTACGAGAACCGTGAAAAAGGATAGGCTCGAAGGGTTGTTCTAGGGGTATCCTGCACTAATAATGAGTGCATGAAAAGGGTGTGGGATAGTTATACGATCGGTGTGACCATCATAACAATTCCAAGTTTAAACATGGGTTAATCATTATGCCTCTTATCAAGCAAATCCTAATACTTACTATGCGGTCTTGGGATGCATCATAAAAACAAGTTCTATAATTTAATATACTATTGGTACACTTATATAATTTAATACCGATCTCAATGCTCCAGAAAAGGCGACAAAGACCACACGTACACATTCGTAATGACGGAATAGACACATGTGATTGTTCACTCCTTAACTCGAGAAAGCTAAAGGCATAAACTATCTTGGGCATCAATAATAGATACCTGAATTCCTAAAGATCTAAAGGTGAACCTTACATTTTTGGGGTTGAATTCTGAGGGTTATTGTGCTAGACATATAAATTCCTATCCATAAGACACTATTAATACTTGGTTTTCATTGGTATGTGTCATAAAAAAATTTAAATTTGGGTAAAAATCACCTCTCATGTTATGTTTCGATATATTACCCATCATTTTAAGGACAAAGCAAATGGAAAATGAAAGAATAATTTTTAAGGCTTATTTTCCCCCCTACACTTAAGTTGAACATTTTCCCTAATGTTCTCTAGAAGTACCCGTAAGAACGAATAAAGGGAAAAGAAAATAAGGGAAAGAAACTAGTACTCCCCTGGTTTGCTTAATAATGGAGAAGAAACATGCGATAACTGGTTAAATTGTCCTCCAAGAATCATCCAATGAAACTTCCTAAGAACTTCCAAGCTTCTTCTCATCAAATATAACCAGTAATTAAAGACAAAGACAGCTACACCAAGCATAAAATGTGTGATAGACAAATATACAATGTAAATTTAGGGTTTGACTCGATAGATAGGATGAGATAATTATTAAACTTATTAGGTTTTGCAGGTTTATAACAGAAGAATACATATTTTAAATGTTGTGCAAGTTTTAATTTCAAAAATAATTAAAAATTTTGAGTTTTCTGGACCTGGGCATATGACGCCGTCAGGGTTGTTGTGACCCTGTTACAGGTGTCGTGGTGATGGCGTCACGTGTAAATCATGACGCCGTCTTCACGCTCTGTGAAAACAAAATTTTTGTTCTTGATGAAAAATTTCCTACACTTGATTCCATAAGTTAATTCCTGTATAAATGGCTGCATAAAACCTGAGATTTAACAATTCAATCATATGACTCAAAACTGTAGCGAATTAATCTAAACAATTCATTCAACATGCTTAAACTTGGCTCAAAAGCCTGATAAATTCCCCTACACGTATTATTTGCAAAATACCTTTGATTGAAATTAAGACGAGGTTAAAGACAAACAAAGCATGATTACAAGATAGTTCAAACATAATAAAACAAACAATAAAGAATTAAAACACAAGACACTCCTAATATGCGGGAAAAGTAAATATTGGGTTGCCTCCCAAAAAGCGCTTGTTTTTGTTTGAGTCACGAGCCTGACTCTACCCATGTTTAACAAATAAAGGGAAGGGTCCCCCTACACTTGAGTTCAAGTGCAGGTGATAGTAACGGTACACACCACTGTTGTGATAAAAGACCACATGCTGAAAAATTGGTTGTTGAATAATATGCTTCAAATGGTGTATTTCTTTTATCCCAACATTCTCTACTTCTTTTGGCCCAACGGGTGAATTAATTCCTCTTCCTAGAAATTTTTTTTCCTTACATCCTAATTCCCACTCATTTTCTATCATCTTCATATTCGAAAAATCAACACCTATGGATCCACCTTGTCCTAATAAACCTGGTTTAAATCCATAATGTTTCTTCGGGTCGCCTAAACATGGGTGATAATAGCAATATGTATCCTTAGGGTACAAATATGCCACGTGAGGTAAAGGTGTTGTATGAATGGTCAAGAGATCTACTACCTTCATCCTAAAACTATGTGGACTAAGTAGTTTGATGGGTGGTTCGGGGTCCCTTTCTTCTAGACTTACATCTAAGGATGGACAATTGGGTAAGGGTTGCGTTTGAGGCTTTGGTTCATCAAGACTAGGAACTCCCCTAGAACTAAGAGGTGAATCATGATTATGAGTATTCAAGCCAAAAATCCTCTAGTTGTGTTTTGTTTAAAGTTTCAACCTCCATCAGGATTCCTACAGTCTATTCTACTTCTTTCGGGTAAGTCACGAGCGGTGTGTATTCCTCAAATGATGGGAGGACTTGTGGGGCACTTTGTGGGTCCGGATTTTCCACCTTATCCTATGTTATACCTCTATGTATCTTAACCCAAACATTCTCATCTTTAAACAATCCTTTTGCTCGAGCCTTCAAATTTGCTACTTCTTGTTCAGAAATAATGTTTCGGGGGTTGTCCCATTCTTTTTGGCCTTGGGCAAAATTTTCTATGGCATCCCATGCTTCCTCACCACTTAATTCCCTAAGGTTCCAGTTTGCTGCAAAGTCAAGGTCCATTCGGGTATAATCGTCCACATGATCATAAAATAATTAAGTAAGGGACCATAAATCGAGGCCATGATAAGGGACCTTTTAGATTAAGTTTTTGAAACGAGTCCACGCATCATAGATAGGTTCATCTTAATGTTGTTAGAACACCCAGGTATAATTTTGTGTAGAGAAGATTCATCTTGATATTTTTGTTGTTGAACACCAGAGTTAGATTATGGCCAGAATACATCAAACCTTCCTACGCACTTAGAATTAACAAAATATTTCATCTATAATTTAACAAATTACAAATGTTACGAAAAAAGGGGACAAAGAAAAAGTTAGAATTCATAAAAAGCTAATGACCAGGAATTAAAATCTCAGTTGAAAGGATTCAAGCGAGTAGAACTAAGTTAAACTATGATCATTACCTTAATCTATTCTCGACAACGGCGCTAAAAAACTTGAGCGGTGTCGTTAGGAACTTCTACACGTGTTGTAACAACTCTAGGCATGAGCACATAATCGTTGTAGTAGTAGTATAGGCAAGACTCGGGGGGTTGTTATCGTTCACTCGAGGAATAGGTTGGGAAGGCTTGATCACGGTCTGAACACGAATTCTAGGTTAAAAGAGAATTATTTTTGTATTTTTATATTTTATAGAAAGCAAGTAAATCATATAATTGGAGAGGTGGTTGGTTTTAGCTATTAAACTAAATATAAATCTACTAATGGTGATAACAATAAGATAAAAGATTGTGTTTATTTAATCATGTATTACTCCCTAGATTGCTTCTCCTAGTGTTGTTGCTTTGTCACCCTTGTGATGATCTGCTGAATTTATTTCCTACAGTCATGAATGAATTACACGAACCAGCCGTTACTAGTATTCCGCTAGGCAACGCACATATATTGGTAGTATGAAGACTATTACATGCCCCTAGGAGATAAGTACCACTAAGTGCTTGTGAAATATATAAAAGTAGATCTACCATATTAGGGAACGGGCAAGGTTAGTATGAAGGACTGTTCGGTATTTCCTTTCTACCCAACACATGTTTACTCGACATATCAACAGCGATACAGACAAAGCTTGAGTTTTCTTGAGCCTAACACATTGCTAATCCATACAAGAAGAAACACCATAAGATCTAAATTCTAGGTTTCATACAATCATAAATAATCACAATAGGATGGTTAGCCAAGATGTTAAAGATAATGCAAAGAAATAGTTGAATCAAACACCACATAGACATTTGAATGATTAAAGATAACCTTACTTGATTAAAACTGAGTTTAGGGAAGCACAATAGGGTTTTTAGGCCCTAAATTCCGTTCCTTAATAGCTTTGTTAACGTACTAGGGTTCGTTACCCTTTTTTATTCAAAAGGTTTCACACTCAATACCATAAATTCGGGGTTTTTAATATATAGGAATAATCGTTGTGACGGCGTCGCGTTTAATCGTGACACCGTATGAAAGGCGATATATTCTAGATTATGGGCTGGGTCGTGTGCTTGACGCCGTTTGTGAAATCTTATGAGGCCCGTCTTGATCTTTCGTTGTGACGGCGTCACGTTGTATTGTGCGCCGTCTCAGCCATATAGAGAAATTCTTGAGCTATGTTTGTGTAGGTCCGAGTCTTGTAGTTTATTCTCTAATTGAGCCCGACGTACGTGTAATTCTTCCAAATGCTTCCAAAATGAGATATATTGAAAAGGAACGATTATAGTACTTTTTTTGAGCATTAATGCGATTTAGGAGGTTTAAACGACCCGAAAAAAAGTGTATAAATGACACTCATCATATAACCCTACACTTGGGTTTTGCTTGTCCTCAAGAAATGGCCTTTTCTACCTAGACAATAAAACAATAGGTGGGTTATTTTACATACTCTTTAAACATATTTTATATACCACAACATTCTAAGACCTTGTAATTAAAAAGCACGGAAAATATATACTGGCACATCACATAAGTGTTTGGGATTTTCTCTTTCACTAGGGTGAATATAATTATAACATAAGGGTAGAAACATAAAACTCAACTCTCATTACCTTCTAGCGTATAAATTTACCATAGGCTTGGTAAAGGGATCAACCTACACGGCTAGGCAACAACGTTTATTCATTTACTATCTATATTGGTCTTTTATAAAGGGTTGTGGGGTTAGTTGTAGATAATAATTAATGCAAATCAGAAAAAGGGATAGGATAACATTTGGGTGGTGTCTTTGGGTGAAATTTGGTCATGGATGGGTTTAGCTAATTATTTACACGTATAACACGCTGGTTTGGTTGCTTAAGCAAGACTTGGTACGAGAAATACAGGACTCTACACAATCTACATCAATCTCTTTCTTTTTTTTTCTATTTTTCTTTTTTTTACTATAAACATAATACATCACATGGGGTTTATAAATACTACCCTAATTGAGCTTTTTATATGCTCGATATTTACAAATATAGCTAATGACCCGGATGTAGAGGTGTGGATCAAAATAAACATGGAATAATTCTAACAAATATATGGGGGATATTGATTAATTTTCTTCCCTATTCTTTTGCGAATAATTCTACTACCATGAATCCCAATAGTTCCCCAATACAAGTATTTACAAGGATTTAGTCTTAGCAATCGTTGTACTCAAATAAATTAATTGGGTTGTTTAAATCACAAATTAATGTACTAATGGGTGAGTAACATATAAGGTAGGCTAAGGCGATTGGTGTAACGATTGGTTTAAGGGTGACAATGCTTTAATTAATAGTCCGGGCTTAACAGGAAAATTACGTAGGAACGTGAAAAAGGATGGCTTGGGAGGGCTTTGTACTAGGTGGTTATCATGCTCTAAAGGTGAGTGCATTGCAAGGGGTTGTGGTTAGTTATATGATCGGTGTACACCATCATAACAATTTACAGGTTTAAAACATAGGTTATTCCTAATGCCTCTTATCAAGCAAATCCTAATGCTTACTATGACGGGGGTCCTCGGGATGTATCACAATAACAAGTTCTAGAATTTCAATATGCTACGCGATTACACCTCATTATGAATTTTACTAACCACCATGGACATTCCAAGAAAGGCGATTTAGGCATTGCATAATGGCCGTTAACGCGACTTAGACATGCACGCCTTGTAGGATTCATCCTTAACTCGATATGGGTAAAGATAATCATTTGCGGTTACCAACGATGGGTACCCGAATTCCTAAAGATCTAAAGGGTTAAACCTCAATTTTTGGTACTCATATTGCGTGGATGGGTGCGAATTCTGAGGGTTATTGTGCTAGTCATATAAATTCCTATCCATGAGACGCTATTAATACTCGGTTTTCGTTGGTACGTGTCATAAAAAATTTTAAATTTGGGTAAAAATTACCTCGTATGCTATGTTTCGATATATTACCCATCATTTTAAGGAAAAGCAAGTGGCAAATGAAAGAATAGTTTCTAAGCCTTATTTCCCCTACACTTAAGTTGAACATTGTCCCTAATGTTCTCTAGAAGTACCCGTTGAAACGAATAAAGGGAAAAGAAAACAAGGAAAAGAAACTAGTACTCCCTTGGTTTACTCAATAATGGAGAAGAAACATGCGATAACTGGTTAAATCGTCCTCCAAGAATCATCCAATGAAACTTCCAAGCTTCTTCTCATCAAATATAACCTGTAATCAAAGACAAAGACAACTATACCAAGCATAAAATGTACGATAGACAAATATACAATATGAATTTAGGGTTCGACTCGATAAAACAGTAAAGATAGGATGAGAGAATTGTTAAATTCATTAGGTTTTTGTAGGTTTGTAACAGAAGAATACATATATTAAATGTTATGCAAGTTTTATTTTCAAAAATAATTAAAAACTTTAAGTTTTATGGACCTGGGCGTTTGACGCCGTCAGGGTTTTTGTGACCCCGTCACAGGCGTCGTGGTGACGGCGTCGCGTGTTAATCGTGGTGCCGTCTCTACAGTCTATGAAAACGAAATTTTTGTTTTTGATGAAAAATTTCTTGCAAACTTCGATTCCATTAAGTTAATTCTGTACAATGGCATAAATAAAAACCTGAGATTTAACAATTCAATCATATGAGGCGAATTAATCTAAACAATTTATTTAACATGTTTGAACTTGGTCAAAAAGCCGGATAAATCCCAATAATTTTATTTGCAAAATTACTTGATTGGTAATTAAGAGAGGTTAAAGACAACGAAGCATATGATTACAAGATTAGTTCAAAACATATAAACAACTATACAGAATTAAAACACACAAGACACTCCTAATTTGCGGGAAAAGTAAATTGGGTTGCCTCTCAAGAAGCGCTTGTTTTTGTTCGAGTCACGAGCCTGACTCTACCCTTATTTAACTGATAAAGAGGAGAGTTCCCCTACACTTGAGTTTTAAAGTAGCGGGTCGATAGATAACTGGTACATACCATCGTGTATGTGAAGGAGCCTTTACGTTGAGAAATTTATTGTTGATGGGAATAGGATTGTCTAACGGTTGTGCTTCTAGAATTCTATCTCTCTCTACTTCATTTGACCTATCAAATAAGCTAAGTTCTTCTCCTAGAGGAGAAACTTCCTTAGATTCTAATCCCCAATCATCATCAAACATCTCTTAATATAAAATATCAACACCTAGGGATACACTTTTTCCTAATAAACCCGGTTTAAGTCCATAATGTCTCTTAGGGTCATCTATACATGGGTTACAATAACTATACACACCCTTAGGATGTGAATTTTGTCAACATGAGGTGAAGGGCGGGGTGTTTTGAGTTAGTTAAATAATCTACTTCTTTATCTAGAACTATCCGGACTATGTGGTTTGATGGGTGGTTCGAGGCCTATTACGTCTCTTAGACTTACATCTAAGGATGGACTGTTGAGTAAAGTTGAGGCTTCGGTCCATCAAAACTAGGAACTTCCCTAGAACTAAGAGGAGTGTTGTGATTACAATTCAAGTCTACTTCCTCTAGTTTTGTTTCATTTAAAGGTTCTACCTCTATCGGGGTTCCTAAAGTCTTTTCTACTTCTTCTGGGTAAGTCACGGGCGGTGTGTATTCCTCAAATGACGGTAGCCGGTCTTGTCCCGTAGAGTACTCTCAGGGCTTGTAACTCCTACCTCATTATCCATCGTACTTAGGCTATCTAAATGCTTATCATAATTTAACCATGCCATGCACCTAGGTACCTGTACCATAACCATATCATCCCTAACTATTTGAGCATTTGGATTTGCTATTGTTTCATCAGAAATAACGCTTGTTGGGTTGCTACATTTTTTTTATCATATTTGGCACAATCCTCTATGGCATACCATGCTCCTATATCACTAAACTTCCTAAGATCCCCTTCTGCTGTAAAATTGATGATATGACAGGATAACAAGTCGAGATGTTTAAGAAAGATTTCAATTAGGGTCCATATACTAAGGATTATGATTAGGACTTTTGCAAGAATTAGGTCCTTCGAATGAGTCCACGAATCGTTAGAGTGTTTTTCTTGATGTTGTTGGAACACAAGAGTTGATTACGGAAAGAATACATCTAACATTCTACGCTAGATTGAATAACCATTCTATTCATTATAACCTACAAATTTACATTGTTTAGAACCTAAGGGCACAAGAAGAAAAGATAGACTACAAGAAAGCTAATAACTTACAAATTTACAAATGTTACGAACTAAGTTAAAATTATGATCATTACCTACTATTCCTGAAACGGGCAAACGGCGCCAAAAACTGTTGAGGTCGTCGTAGACTTCTACACCGAGTTTTTACAATTCTAGGTAGTAGCACCTAATCGATGTTATACTAGTATTAGTAGTAGTATAGGCAAGACTCGGGGGGTTGTTATCGTTCACTCGGGGAATAGGTTGGGAAGACTTGATCATGGTCTAACAGAATTTTAAGGGTTGAGAGAAGATTATTTTTGTATTTTTATGCTGTATGAAAAGCAAGTAAATCATATGATTGGAGAGATTGGTTTGGTTTTAGATATTTAAACTAAATAACGACTACGCTACTGGTGATGACAATAAGATAAAAGACTGTGTTTATTTAATCATGTATTACTCCCTAGATTGCTTCTCCTAGTGTTGTTGCCTTGTAACACTTGTGATGATCTGTGTAATTATTTACTAAGTCATGAACGAATTACACGAACCCGTCGTTTACTTAGTATTCGTCAGAGCAACGCACAAGCAAGGTAGTATGAAGACAATTACAAGGCCCCTAGGGGTACACTAAGTGCATGTGAAATATATTAAGAGTGGATCAACCATATTAGGGGGCAAGGTAGTATGAAGACTGTTACCTGATGGTATCCTTTCTAGACAATCATGTTTTCCTAGACATATCAACAACAATACAGACAAAATCTAGTTTTCTAAGACCTAACATGCACATCTATCACAAGAAGCAACACCACTAAGATCCACATTTTAGGTTTCATATAATCATAAATAAACACAATAGGAGGTTTAGCCAAGCATGTTTTAAGTAAAGCAAGAACAATAAATAATCACACAACAAGACATATTGAATGATTAAGTAAACCTTACTTGATTAAAACATGAGTTGGAGGAAGTACAATTGGGTTTTTAGGCCCTAAAATCGTCCCTAACAGCTGCTAAACGAACTAGGGTTCGTACTCTCTTTTTATTCTAAAGTTACACACTTAAAACCCTAAATTCGGGTTTGTATATATAGGAAAATCGCAATGACGGCGTCGTGTTTTAATCGTGACGCCATCATGAATAGAATATTCTAGATAATGGGTTGGGTCGTGTGCTCTGACGCCGTCTTGGAATCTTTTGACACCGTCTTAATCTTCATTGTGACGGCATCACGCTGTATTTGTGACGCCGTCTCCAGCCACTGTAGAGAAATTCTTGAGCAATGTTGGTGTAGGTCCATAGTCTTGTCCGTTTCTTCTCAAAATGAGCCCAAGTCATGTGTATATCCTCCAAATGCCTTCCAAATGCAAAATACCCGAAAAGGAACGATTAAGTACCTATTTTGGGCATAAACACATGATTTAGGGGGTTAAACGACCCCGAAAAAGTGTATAAAATGACACCTCATCAAATACCCCTACACTTGGGATTTGCTTGTCCTCAAGCAAATGCTTTCTACTATGCACCAATAACAATATGAGGGGTCATTTTACCTACTCTTTAAAAGTATTTTACAACATAATCTTCTAGACCTCGTAATTAAAAGCATGGAAAATATATACTAGCACCTTACATAAGTGTTTGGGAATTCTCTCTTTCACTCGGTTGTATAATAATTTATAACATATGGGGGAAACGGAAAATCAACACTCATTACCTGTCATAGCATATAAATTACCATAGGCTTGGTAAAGGATCAAACCTCCACCGCTAGGTGCAAGCGTTATTCATTATTATCTAAGAGGTCTTTTAAAGGGTTATGGGGTGTAGGTGTAAGATAACATATAATGGAAACGGAAACAGATGGGATACATTTGGGTGGCTTTGGGTGAATTTGGAGTGGATGGGTTAGCTAATTATTTACATGAATACACGCTGGTATGGTTGCTAAGCCAAGACTCAGATAAAGATATACAAACTCTACACAACTCTACATCAATCTCTTTCTTTTTCTTTTCTTATTTTTTTAATAACATAATACATCACATGGGGTTTATAATACGTAACCCTACACTTGAGCTTTTACATGCTCGATATTTACAATCTAACTAATGACCCGATTTAAGGTAGACCAAAATAACATGGAGATAATTTGACAAACATATGGGGGTATTGACATAACTTTTCTTCCCCATTCTTCCATGAAATAAATACTAGAATAAATCCCAATCGTCCCAAAACTGTATTTAGAAGGATAAGCACTTAGCAACCATGTACTCAAATAATTAACTTGGGTTATCACAATAATGTACTAAAAATGAGTACATACAAGGTAGGCTAAGGCGATTTAGGTGTAACGATTGGTTTGAGGGTGACACTGCTCTTCATTAATAATCTGGAATCCACCAGAAAATTACGAGAAACGTGAAAAAGAATAGGCTCGGAGGGTTGTACTAGGGGTATCCTGCACTAATAATGAGTGCATGGCAAGGGTGTGGGATAGTTATACGATCGGTGTGACCATCATAACAATTACAGGTTTGAACATGGGTTAATCCTTATGCCTCTTATCAAGCAAATCCTAATACTTACTATGCGGTCTTGGGATGCTTCACAAAAATAAGTTCTAGAATTTAATATAATATCGGTACACTCATATAATTTAATACCGATCTTAATTCTCCAGAAAAGGCGACGAAGACCACACGTACACATTCGTAATGATGGAATAGACACATGTGACTGCTCACTTCTTAACTTGAGAAAGCTAAAAGCATAAACTATCTTGGGCATCAATAATAGATACTTGAATTCCTAAAGATCTAAAGGCGAACCTCACATTTTTGGGGTTGAATTCTGTGGGTTATTGTGCTAGACATATAAATTCCTATCCATGAGACGCTATTGATACTTAGTTTTCATTGGTATGTGTCATAAAAAAAATTAGATTTGGGTAAAAATCACCTCTCATGTTATGTTTCGATATATTACCCATCATTTTAAGGATAAAGCAAATGGTAAATTAAAGAATAGTTTCCAAGGATTTTTTCCCCCTACACTTAAGTTGAACATTTTCCCTAATGTTCTCTAGAAGTACCCGTAAGAACGAATAAAGGGAAAAGAAAAGAAAACAAGGGAAAGAAACTAGTACTCCATTGGTTTGCTTAATAATGGAGAAGAAACCTGCGATAACTGGTTAAATTGTCCTCCAAGAATCATCCAATGAAACTTCCTAAGAACTTCTAAGCTTTGTCTCATCAAATATAACATGTAATTAAAGACAAAGACAACTACACCAAGCATAAAATGTACGATAGACAAATATACAATGTGAATTTAGGGTTTGACTAGATATATAGGATGAGATAATTGTTAAACTTATTAGGTTTTGCAGGTTTATAACAGAAGAATACATATTTTAAATGTTGTGCAATTTTTATTTTCAAAAATAATTAAAAATTTTGAGTTTTTTGGACCTGGGCATATGACGCCGTCATGGTTGTTGTGACCCCGTCACAGGTGTCGTGGTGATGGCGTCACGTGTAAATCGTGGCGCCGTCTTCACGCTTTGTGAAAACGAGATTTTTGTTCTTGATGAAAAATTTCCTACACTTGATTCCATAAGTTAATTCCTATATAAATGGCTGCATAAAACATGAGATTTAACAATTCAATCATATGACTCAAAACTGACGCGAATTAATCTAAACAATTCATTCAACATGCTTGAACTTGGCTCAAAAGCCGAATAAATTCCCATGCACGTATTATTTGCAAAATACCTTTGATTGAAATTAAGACGAGGTTAAAGACAAACAAAGCATGATTACAAGATAGTTCAAACATAATAAAACAAACAATAAAGAATTAAAACACAAGATACTCCTAATATGTGGGAAAAATAAATATTAGGTTGCCTCCCAAAAAGCGCTTGTTTTTGTTTGAGTCACGAGCCTGACTCTACCCTTGTTTAACAGATAAAGGGGAGGGTCCCCCTACACTTGAGTTCAAGTGTGGGTGATAGTAACGGTACACATCATTATTGTGAGAAAAGATCACATGCTGAAAAATTGGTTGTTGAATAATATGCTCCAAATGGTGTGTTTCTTTTATCCCAACATACTCTACTTCTTTTGGCCCAACAGGTGAATTAATTCCTCTTCCTAGAAAATAAATTTCCTTAGATTCTAATTCCCAGTCATTTTCTATCATCTCCATATTCGAAAAATCAACACCTATGGATCCACCTTGTCCTAATAAACCTGGTTTAAATCCATAATGTTTCTTCAGGTAGCCTAAACATGGGTGATAATAGCAATATGTATCCTTAGGGTACAAATATGCCACGTGAGGTAAAGGTGATGTATGAATGGTCAAGAGATCTACTACCTTCATCCTAAAACTATGTGGACTAAGAAGTTTGATGGGTGGTTCGGGGTCCCTTTCTTCTAGACTTACATCTAAGGATGGACAATTGAGTAAGGGCTGCGTTTGAGGCTTTGGTTCATCAAGACTAAGAACTCCCCTAGAACTAAAAGGAGAACCATGATTACGAGTATTCAAGCCAAAATCCTCTAGTTGTGTTTCGTTTAAAGGTTCAACCTCCATCGGGATTCCTATAGTCTCTTCTACTTCTTCCGGGTAAGTCACGAGCGGTGTGTATTCTTCAAATAATGGGAGGACTTGTGGGGCACTTTGTGGGTCCGGATTTTCCACCTTATCCTATGTTATACCTCTATGCATCTCAACCAAAACGTTCTCATCTCTAAATAATCCTTTTGCTCGAGCCTTCAAATTTGCTACTTCTTGTTCAAAAATAATGTTTCGTGGGTTGTCCCATTCTTTTTGGCCTTGGGCGAAATTTTCTATGGCATCCCATGGTTCCTTACCACTTAATTCCCTAAGGTTCCAGTTTGCTGCAAAGTCAAGGTCCATTCGGGTATATTCGTTGACATGATCATAAAATAATTAAGTAAGGGACCTTAAATCGAGGCATGATGAGAGACTTTTTAGATTAAGTTTTTTAAACGAGTCCACGCGTCATAGATAGGTTCACCTTAATGTTGTTTGAACACCAAGGTATAGTTTTAGAATAGGAAGGTTGAGTTTTATGGAGGATTTTGAAAAGGTGTGGTTAGAGGTCTTTCATACATCATGATGGTGAAAGAAAGAATGATTTATAAAACAAGGGGCACAAAGAAGAGATAGACTACAAGAAAGCTAATATACTGGAATTAAAATTCTTACTTGAAAGGATTCAAGCGAGTAGAACTAAGTTAAACTATGATCAAAACCTAACTATTCCCCCGGCGACGGTGCTAAAAACTTGATGCGGTCGTCGTTAGACTTAAACAAGAAGTTTACAACTCCCTAGGCAGAGCACCTAATCATTATAGTAGTAGTATAGGCAAGACTCGGGGGGTTGTTATCGTTCACTCGGGGAATAGGTTGGGAAGGCTTGATCACGGTCTAACAGAATTCTAAGGGTTGAGAGAAGATTATTTTTGTATTTTTATGTTTTAAGGAAAGCAAGTAAATCATATGATTCGAGAGATTGGTTTGGTTTTAGATATTTAAACTAAATAACGACTACGCTACTGGTGATAACAATAAAATAAAAGACTGTGTTTATTTAATCATGTATTACTCCTTAGATTGCTTCTCCTAGTGTTGTTGCCTTGTCACACATGTGATGATCTGTGTAGATCTTTACTAAGTCATGAATGAATTACACAAATCCGTCGTCTACTTAGTATTCCGCTAGAGCAACGCACAAGCAAGGTAGTATGAAGACTATTACAAGGCCCCTAGGGGTACACTAAGTGCATGTGAAATATATTAAGAGTGGATCAACCATATTAGGGGGCAAGGTAGTATAAAGACTATTACCCGATGGTATCCTTTCTACACAATCATGTTTTCCTAGACATATCTACAGCGATACAGACAAAAGCTGGTTTTCTAAGACCTAACATGCACATCTATCACAAGAAGCAACACCACTAAGATCTACATTCTAGGTTTCATATAATCATAAATGAACACAATAAGAGGTTTAGCCAAGCATGTTATAAGTAAAGCAAGAACAATAAATAATCATACAACAAGACATATTGAATGATTAAGTAAACCTTACTTGATTAAAACATGAGTTGAAGGAAGTACAATAGGGTTTTTAGGCCCTAAAATCGTCCTTAACAGCTGCTAAACGAACTAGGGTTCGTACCCTCTTTTTATTCTAAAGTTACACACTCAAAACCCTAAATTCAGGTTTGTATATATAGAAAAATCATTATGACAGCGTCGCGTTTTATTCATGACGCCATCATGAATAGAATATTCTAGATAATGGGCTGGGTCGTGTGCTCTGACGCCGTCCTGGAATCTCGTGACACCGTCTTAATCTTCGTTGTGACGACGTCACGTTGTATTTGTGACGCCGTCTCCACCCACTGTAGAGAAATTCTTGAGCAATGTTGGTGTAGGTCCGTAGTCTTGTCCATTTCTTCTCTAAATGAGCCCAAGTTACGTGTATTTCCTCCAAATGCCTTCCAAATGCAAAATACCTAAAAAGGAACGATTAAGTACCTATTTTGGGCATAAACACACGATTTAGGGGTTAAACGACCCCGAAAAAGTGTATAAAATGACACCTCGTCACTTGGTAAAGGATCAAACCTCCACCGCTAGGCGCAAGCATTATTCATTACTATCCAAGAGGTCTTTTTAAAGGGTTGTGGGGTGTAGGTATAAGATAACATTTATGGAAACAGAAACGGATGGGATACATTTGGGTGGTGACTTTGGGTGAATTTGGAGTAGAAGGATTAGCTAATTATTTATAAGAATACATGTTGGTTTGGTTGCTAAGCTAAGACTCAAACGAAGATATACAAACTCTACACAACTTTACATCAATCTCTTTCTTTTTCTTTCCTTAACTCTATGATAAACATAAACATAAGCAAATGGCAGCCTGTACATTTTTTTACCTTTTTTATACAATTTTTTTTCGTACACTTTTGCCCTGCCATTTCTTAAACATATAATACATCATGGAGATTTTTTAGATACGCCCCTACACTTGCACTTTTACATACTCGATTATTTACAATCTAACTAATGACTCGATTTGAGGTGGATCAAAATAACATGGAGATCGTATAACAAACATATGGGGTATTGACTTAACTTTTCTTTCCCATTCTTCCGCGAAATTAATACTACCATAAATCCCAATCGTCCCAAAACTGTATTTACAAGGACAAGGACTTAGCAACCATGTACTCAAATAATTAACTTGGGTTAAAACAATAATGTACTAAAAGTGAGTACATAAAAGGTAGGCTAAGGCGATTTGGGTATAACGATTGGTTTAAGGGTGATAATGCTCTTCATTAATAGTCCGGTTTAACCAGAAAATTACGAGAACCATGAAAAAGGATATGCTCGGAGGGTTGTACTAGGGGTATCCTGCACTAAAAATGAGTGCATGGCAAGGGTGTGGGATAGTTATATGATCGGTGTAACCATCATAACAATTACAAGTTTAAAACATAGGTTAATCCTAGTGCCTCTTATCTAGCAACTCCTAATACTCACTATGCGGTCTCGGGATGCATCACAAAAACAAGTTCTAGAATATAATATACTACCGGTACACTCATATAATTTAATACCGATCTTAATGCTCCAAAAAATGTGACAAAGACCACACGTACACATCCGTAACGACGGAATAGATACATATGACTGCTCACTCCTTAACTTGAGAAAGCTAAAGGTATAAATTATCTTGGGTATCAATAATGGATACCCGAATTTCTATAGATCTAAGGCGAACCTCACATTTTTAGGGTTGAATTTTGAGGGATTTTGTGCTAGTCATATAAATTCCTATCCATGAGACGCTATTAATACTCGGTTTTCGTCGGTATGTGTTATAAAAAAATTTAAATTTTTGTTAAAATCACCTTTCTATGCTATGTTTCGATATATTACCCATCATTTTAAGGACAAAGCAAATGATAAATGAAAGAACAGTTTCTAAGGCTTATTTTCCCCTACACTTAAGTTGAACATTGTTCCCAATGTTCTGTAGAAGTACCCGTAAAAACGAATAAAGGGAAAAGAAAAACAAGGAAAAGAAACTAGTACTCCCCTAGTTTGCTCAATAATAGAGAAGAAACATGCGATAACTGGTTAAATCGTCCTCCAAGAATCGTCTAATGAAAACATCCTAAGATTTTCCAAGCTTCTTCTCATCAAATATAACGTGTAATCAAAGACAAAGACAACTACACCAAGCGTAAAATCCATGGGATAAATATATATACAATAAGAGTTTAGGGTTTTGACTCTATTAAAACAGTAAAGATGGGATGAGATAATTGTTAAACTCAGGGTTTTGCTGGTTTATAAAAGAATTTAAACTTTCTAAGTGTTGTACAAGTTATACTTTCAAAAATACTTAAATTTTTTGAGTTTTTCTGTAACTGGGCGTTTGACGCCGTCAGGAATATCCTGACCCCGTCATAAGTGTCACGGTGACAGGATCGCGTGTAAATCGTGACGCCCTCTCTACACTCTGTGAAAACTCTTTTTTTGTTTTTGATGAAAAATTTCCTGCACTCATTCTTATAAGTTATTTTCCTGTACAAAACGTTGCATAACAACCTGAGAATTAATAATTCAATCATATGACTCCAAACTAATGCGGATTAATCTAAACAATTTATTTTAAATGTTTGAATTTGGTTCTAAAAACCGGATATTTCCCCTACACTTATTTTGTTGCAAAATACCTTTGATTGCAAATAAGACGAAGTTACAAACAAACAAAGCATGATTACAAAATAATTCAAACATAATAAAACAAACAATAAAGAATTAAAATACAAGACACTCCCAGTATGCAAAAAAAGTAAATATTGGGTTGCCTCCCAAAAAGCGCTTTTCTTTATTTACGAGTCTTGTAGCTAGACTCGAAGTCACACGTTCTTACATGACTTCTCCTTTGTGTCCCATCATCTCTTTTTCCAATCTCACCAAATGCCTAATTCCTCTCCTATCACCTCTGTCTTGCATGTACTCATCTCCAATGAGTAAGCTTTGATAGTAGTGTGTCCTTCCATGGCTAAAGTTTTTTTCATAGGCGGATGGGGGTATGGAATCGGTGCTCAAACCCATAAGTCGTGTTTGCTTAAATATCTCCATGGTGTGAGGCATTTTAAATGAAATTTTCTCATCATTCTGTTTAAACATGAGCGTTCCTTTTTCTCTATTGTAGACAAGGCCTATTTCATCTATGAAGGGCCTTCCAAAATCCATTTCTCTAAGGTGGCAATCAATAATGCTAGTGGTATCTTCCAATATCATAAATTCGCATTCGTAGGCGAAGCTTCCTATGAAAATTTTTAAACTTCTTACTCTTCTTACAAATTTGCTAATTTTATTAAGGTTTGACGGTTTCTGCCTCGATTCAAGCCCATAAGTCATGATCCGATTCTATTGACGCCTAGACATGATATTGATTGGTGATTCTAGGTCTATGTAAGCATGTCTCATGAAGAAGTGTCCGATCATGCAGGAAATTTTGATGTTGTTAAGGCTTCCGGCTTTTATTCTTGCTTTTCCCACAGGGGTTGAGGATTCTTTAATAGCCATTCATGATGTGTTCATTCCTCCATAGTTGGGAATGAATTAAAATTTTCACCATCTTCATCCTCTTCCTCATCTTCGAGTATTTCTTCAACTTCCCAATCAGTTTCTACTTTACTTTCATCTTCTTCCATCACCTCTTTTATGTCATCCTTCACTTCTTTCGTTATGTTGTGGCTATGTTCGGGCGTGATGTCTGTCGTGGTTTATCTTTCTTCAGCTTCACTTTCCTCACTAAGGATGATGATTGAATTGACGAAATGAACGCGTTTTGGGGCTCATGGGTTCTTATTTAGTTCAATTATGGACGCAGGGGAGAGGTACTTTGGGGAGAATTGATTTGATGGGCTTTTGATTCCCTTTCTTTTGAGCTCCTCCCTCTCGATATGGCTGATTGAAGCAATATTTTCGGAAGCCATGGGGTTTCCTACAGATTCGGGGACATGTGCGTCATTAAGCCTTTCAGAAATAGTTTTCCACAGAAGATTAATCTTTCCAATCATGTCATCTTGCTGTTGTTCGAGTTGGGTTCTTAGGTGAGATAATCTCTTCTCCTGGTGAGAGTCGAAATCAAACAATGCTTTTTCAAGCTTTAATTGATAACTAGAGGAGTGGACGGAGAATGACCCACTTTGTGGGCTGGTGAAAATTTGAGTATGTGCCCAGTTGAAGTTTGGTTTCTCCATACAAGCGTTGGTGGTGTCATTGAAGTTTCTTGGTCCTTGGTTCAGAGTGAATTTCTTACCTCCCACTTCATCGGTACACGAGGATGCGTATTCAACAAAGGCTTGTTCGGGATCTTCCATGTAATACTGAGCGTCGTGGGGACCAATGCAGATCTCACATGAGGTAGTGATTTTGTTCACTTGAGTAGGTTGTGTCGGAGCAAGATGAGCTTCCATCAAGCGTTGGACTTGACTTTCGAGCTCGATGAGGCGGCAGTCGGATGTACTCAAGACATCTTGAGGCAAAGCGATTGCCCTGACCGGCTTAGCAAAATCCCTTATGTCGTTCCAACTTTGGTTGTCATATAGGGCGAGGTCCTCTAATAGTACCCAGGATTCTTTGGTGTTTCGGTCACAAAGTTTTCCACCGGTCGATTGGTCAATGGTTCGTCTTGTGACGGGATTGACATGGTCATAAAAAAATTGGACTTGGAGCCAAAGGTTGATTCCATGATGAGGACTTTTTGTAGTAAGTCCTTGAAATGAGTACATGCTTCTGATAGAGATTCTTCATGATGTTGTTGGAACATCAGGATATCGTTGCGGAGTTTTGCGGTCCTTCCCGGTGAAAATAATTGAGCAAGGAAACGAGTAGTAAGATCCTCCCATGTGGTGATGGATCCTGCTAGAAGACGTTCAAGCTAGTTGCTAGCTTGATCGCGAAGGAAAATTAAAATAAATGCAGGCGTGTTCTTTCCCTGTTTTCACCGTCAAGGTCAAGTGAGTCCACAAGTTTTAAGAAATCCTTGAGGTGTTGGTTTGGATCCTCAAACCGAAGTCCGTGGAATGAGCATCCGTTTTGCACCAACCGGATGGTGTCGGATCGAAGAGGTACTACGTTATTCCCTGCAGGGAGCTCGATGGTATTTCTATATCCCTTGTGGCTAGGTTTGGAGTAGTCTCCAAGAGTACGGATAGGATTCTCGTCTCCCATGGTGGTTGACGAGAATGGATTATGAAACAAATAACATAAAGAAAAAGATAGACTATGAGAAAACTAATATGCGAAAATTAAATTCTCACTTGAAAGGATTCAAGCGAGTAGAACTAAGTTAAACTATGATCAAAACCTAACTATTCCCTGGCAACAGCGCCAAAAACTTGATCTGGTTGTCATAAGGGACTTCTACAAGAAGTTTTACAACTCCCTAGGCAGAGTACCTAACAGTTGTAGTAGTAGTATAGGCAAGACTCGGGGGTTGTTATCGTTCTCTAGGGGAATAAGTTAGGAAGGCTTGATCACGGTCTAACAGAATTCTAAGGGTTGAAAGAAGATTATTTTTGTGTTTTTATATTTATAGGAAAGCAAGTAAATCTATGGTTTGAGAGGTTGGTTTGTTTAACTACTAATTAAACTAATATCTAATCTACTAGTGATAACTTTATGATAATTGAATGTATTTACTTAATCATGCACTACTTATCAGATTGCTTATCCTAATCCCGTTACCTTGTCACACTTGTGATGATATATGTAAGTATTTCCTAGGCCATGAACGGATTACACGAACCCGCCGTCTATTTAATATTTCGTTAGGGCAACGCACAAGTAAGACAGTATGAAGACTATTACAAGGCCCCTAAGAGTACATTAAGTGCTTGTGAAATATCTTAAGAGGGATCAACCATATAAAGGGGCACGGTAGTATAAAGACTGTTACCCGATGGTATACTTTCTACGCACTCATGTTTCCCTAGATGTGTCTACAACAATACAGACAAAAGCTGGTTTTCTAGAACCTAACGCGCACAATCATCAATCAAGAAGCAACAATAAAAGGATCTACAATCCGAATTTCATGCAATCATAAGCAAATATAAAGGAGGGTTTAGCCTCACATGTTATAAAGGAAGCAAAGA
The DNA here is from genome assembly GCA_026074375.1 of Tanacetum coccineum. NCBI lineage: Eukaryota > Viridiplantae > Streptophyta > Magnoliopsida > Asterales > Asteraceae > Tanacetum > Tanacetum coccineum. Next base: position 86,329 of record BQNB010004432.1, on the reverse strand, counting down.
GATAGATCAATCATGCAACAAATAGACATATTGAATGATTAAAGATAAATAACCTTACTTGGATTAAAACATGGATTCAAGGTAGTACAATAGGGTTTTAACGCCCTAAAAAGACCTATAAAGATGCTACAAGAGCTAGGGTTCATCTCCCTAAAGTTATATAAAGTTACACACTTAAAACCATAAAATCGGTTTAGTATATATAAAGATATCGCTGCGACGGCGTCGCGTTGTAATCTTGATGCCGTCGCTACGTGGATGATTCTAGATCCTCATTAAGTCGGCCACATACTGACGCTGTCACTAGATGGATCACGACGGCATCGCTTTATGCCTGTGATGCTGTCTCCATGCCCTGTAAGCAATACTTCTTCAAAGATTTGGTGTAGGTCTGTAATCTCGTCTGTTTCATCTCCAAATGAGCCCAAGTCATGTGTATTCCCTCCAAATGTCATCCAAGTGCTAAAAACCTAAAAACAAATGATTAAGAAGATAATCTGGGCATATTTGCATGATATAAGGGGTTAAATGACCCCGAAATAGTGTATCAAATAACACCTCATCAATTAACAACTTTCAGCAAGAACCGGATGAAAGCCTCTTTCGAGTTTGGGAAAGATTTAATGAACTCTTGATGAAATGTCCCCAACACTATTTGACTGATATGCAGGAAGTAATCTTGTTTTGTAAAAGGCTCGATGTTTCCACCAGACAAATCCTTGACTCTAAAGGTGCCATTCCCACTAAAACTGTTGCTGATGCAAAAATAGCCATTCAAGAAATGGCCGAATACTCTCAGAAATGGCATAACGGAACATCCTCAAAAGCTAGAAGTACTAAAACTTCTAACGGACTAGCTGCTATTCAAGCCCAGCTCAACAACCTCGATAGAGAGATTAAGAAAGTCAACGAGAAAGTATACGCTGCTCAGGTCGGATGCGAACTATGCAAGGGACCACACTACACAAAGGACTGCCCACTAAAGGAAGAAGGGAATACTCTTAAAGAAGCTTATTACACACAGTTTGGAGCACCCTATCAACCTGCAGGACAGTATAGAGCAGCGGGGCTAGGATTCTACCAATGCAACAATAGAAATTCTTTGTACCCTGATCGAAGACAGACATTGGAGGAATCACTGACCAAATTCATGACTGAGTCAACAAAGAGACACAAAGAAAACTCGAACATAATCAAGGAAATTCCTACTTCTACCGATGGTGCAATAAGAAATCAAGGAGCGTCGATTAAGACCTTGGAAATTCAAATTGGTCAAATGAGCAAGGTTTTACAAGAAAGAGCGATTGGAGGTCTGCCTGGCTTAACATAACCAAACCCAAGGGACCATGTAAACGATCTCACCAAACTTCTGCTAAAGCTATTCATAAGAGATACAGCGACACTTATAGAGTACTTCATACAGCCGTACTGGATCACATACAGCACAGAAGCATGTTTTCTAAAATTGTTCCCTTCCCAAGGCGACTACAAAACTATTGCTGTGACGATTAAAGAGAGGCACAGATGTGAAGATTCTGGAAGCTTATGATCACACCTTGCCTCAGAAAGAAAAAGACCTAGGGAGCTTTATTTTACCTTGTTTTATTCATAATGTTTGTTTTGATAAAGCCCTTGTTGACCTAGGAGAAAGTGTGAGTGTTATGCCATTTCTACCTACACCAAACTTGGTCTAAGAATTTTATCTCATACTAGGTTGACCATTGAACTGGCTGACATAACAATAAAACAACAAAGGGGTATTGCTGAAAATGTACTAGTAAGGATTGGAAAATTTATTTTCCTCATAGACTTTATCATCTTAGACATACCCGAGGATGACGACGTCCCTTTGATCCTCGATCGGCCATTTTTTTCTACTGCCCATTCAAAGATTGATGTTTACAAAATAAAAATTACTCTAAGGGTCGGGGAAGAAAAACTTGTTTTCAAAAGTATTAAGCCCGCTACTAGCTTAATCAGGAGGGTCTTCATGCTGAAAGATCTTGATTCAAAAACAAAGCTTATAGGAGAGGATAACGAGTCATTCGACCCACTTTATGGTAACTACATTGAATTAAATGACTTAGACACACCTCTAGAACCCGAGATGAATCAAGAGACAACTTTTGTCAATGAACCTGATAACGATAAAACCAATTCTCAATATTGTTATAAAATGAAATTTTCTTGCACGATTGGGTATAAAGATGTTAATGCTGACTTCGTCCCTTCCTTGTCCATTAATTTAATAACTAAAAGCTTTTATTATTCTATAATTAAGGATAAGGAATATCATGAAGGGAAAAGTCCAGCCAAAGCTCTAATATATATACCTGTTTTCGTTGGAAAATTTTCTATTCTTACAGGTTTTATCATCATTCACAATGATGATGTAACAAGAGATGTTGCACTAGGCATGGCATTCTTCATGAAATATGTGTCATGCCAAAGGATTATGAAGAAATTCACTCACGGGGATAAGTACGAGAGAATGATGGATAATTGAAAGAGGAAGCTGAAGAAAAAGGTCGAACTTAACGACTAGCTGAAACAAAAATGCTTCCTGGGGAGACAACCCGGTCGTTTTTAAAATTGTTTGATTTGTTTTTAATTGTTTGCACGAGTCTGTCTTCCTAGACACTTCATACGGCGTATCAAACCCCTCTGGATACGGTGTATGGATGTGTCTGGATGTTATCAGTCTGTAATTATTTTCTAGTACTTTACAAAAAAAATTACAGGAACCATACGGCGTATCCTAGGGTTTGGGATACGGCGTATTGATCCCTGTACAGTTGTGTGTTTAATTGTTTTCCTACATTGTAACCATTGTATAACCGAGATAGGAATTGCACTTTTATCTTCTAAACTTTTATGCAGGACCTTGCTATAAGGAAATTGACAATATGGTATACTCTGAAAAAGACGTGTGTTGAACTCATACGAGCATTCTGAAGCCTCGTCAACATACTTTTTCTCAAGAACTCAAATTGGAGAATCATCCCGAGCAACATATCAGAGGAGTTCCTCGTTCTAATTCTATTTCCCATTTTCTTTAATTGTTTTATCTATACAAGGAGGACGTTGTATAATCTAAGTGGGGGGGATGGAGAATTAGAACGCCTACTTGTCCTTTCCTTTACAAATAATATGCTATATGCTTAAATTCTGCCAAATTTAAAATTCTTTCTAGCATAACTTTTGTAAAAATTACTAGTTACATGACCTCGCGCACTATAACCCTTGATACCAAATTGTGAGAATTAAGCATATTATGTTTCCAAACGTTTACTAAAAATTCCACAAAAATTATGAGTGTGTCGGTGATGTAGTGAACTTTAGAACTTGGCCTGGTATATCACTCGAGACCACAACGATGAGTACTATGGATTTAGATGGAGAAACATTTTTAACTGGTAAATTCTAGGAATACACCAAATAGCCTAAATATTGTAAAATTAACTAACTACACTGGTTAGTTAAACCCCGTGTAACCCTTTGCTTAATCTCACTATAAGATTAAGATCTCCTAGAAAAACCTGTTGAGCCATTCCTGTCTTTTTCACACCATATGTTTATTTCGTTACACCTTAGCCTGCCCTGTAGATTAAGCTTACTTAATCAAAGTTGCTAGTTACTTTTGTGTAAATGTTTGTATTTCCTATGTCAAAGTGAAATTTTCTATCTCCGGTTAGGTCGGGAAATTGCCCAATGCAATGGGAAAATGTGTAGCTCGTGTATTTTGCTACTTTCGTGATTATGTATTATGTCCGAAGTTGAAGTGTTAAAGGAAAAATTATCCGGATGAGTTATGATTGTGAAGACGGTGAAATAGCACCGAATTTTATGTTTAAAAAAATGGAAAAATAGAAAATGCATCGAAAAAAGAGAGAAGGATGATTGATAGTCGGTTCGCTAAACTTAAATCGATGAAATACTTGGAAGGATCGATTATTCGTTGATATGTGGATACAAATAAACGATGTATAGTTTTGTATAAAGTGGCCGATATCACCACTTTTATAAAAGTATATAAATTTGGGATGTTTGAAAAGTTGATCGTTATGGGAACGCTAACTTAGGTTGTCTTTTTCATCTCTATGATTGAGGTGTTTGTATATATTTCGAGTCTTTATCATGGAACGGTCAGGAAAAGTTACCAACAACTGCCTTATTTGTTCAAGCGTAATCTATTTGTTTTGTGAATTTTATTTAACAACAATTTGCTTCCCATTCCTAGAAATTAACCTTAGGTTTTGCTCGAACGAGGTTGAGATCGAGTCATGCATGTCTATTTCGTCGTTACGGCCATGTATGCGTGATTCAGGCTCCTTGTTGGTTTATTAATTTTGGTGAAAACTAGAAGATCCCTACCCTATATCGTTCTTCATCCTAACCCTTAGTTAAACTCGAATGAGGATGTGATCGAACACATATGTTTATTCCGTCGTTACGGCCTTGTATGTGTGCTTTAGCCGCCTTATTGGCGTGGTACTATCGGTAAAAGATTCTTAGGATGATCTACCCTTAGCCTTATATAAAAAACCCAATTTACCTTTTGACTTATTTCTCCTTAGCTCTAGTGGTGGAGATGTGTATCCTTGCCAATCATATGATATGAAGCTAATCACGACCGAGCAAATGAGTGTACCAATTAAATGTTACACCCTAGATTAGTTGAGTGATACGAGTGTTTTCATTTCCATATTTCGTGAGGTGCTTGGTCTTGTACAGATGATTAAAACAAAAGAAGTGCTTAAACGGAAAAGTCCTTGACTTCGGTTGGGATACATTTTCAATATAATCTAGAGTCTACTTGAGGACAAGTAGGATTCAAGTGGGGGGGTATTTAATGACATCAAATAACGTCACATTTATACCATCATTTATCCCAAATAAACTAACCACTTTTATATAATTATTGCAAGAATTTGTACTTAATTGCTTAAAAGTGTTATTTGTAGTAATTAATAAGTAATTTATGAAGACATGCTAAAAGGCGCATATTTTAGAGCTAAAACAAAGATATTTGAAGATAGCATATTTCTGACCAATACGCCGTATCCACAAAAAGAGATACGGCGTATCAGCGCTAACTCTTCACAAGAAAACGCGTATAAACAATTCCCAATACGGCGTATCACTCATCTACAATACGTCGTATCCAGCTGGATAACTATTCAGAGAATTGGTGAATAAATTATTTTGGGAAGATATATCATATTGATTATAAACTTTGCGCACACTCCAAGGGAAACACCCCAATATGCCGTATTGGCCTAGCCCAATATGGCATATCCAGACTTTTTCAAACACTATAAATAGAAGACTCAAAAATGAGTTTCCAGTGTGCAAAATCATATTCTTCATACCATACACATAAAAGGTGATTTTCTGAGGAGAAGAAGAGCAACTAAAGGTCAAGCATCGATCACGATTCTATAGAAGACACCGTGTAATTCCTATACTCTTGTAATCGTGTAACTTTTTGGTATTGTTCGGTAAAACGTTTAGTTTACCTTGGTTATTTGATCACACTTGTATAATTACAATGGTTATGGGCTAATGCCCTAGGGTATTAGCCATCTTAATAAATATTTAATGTTTGGTTTGTTTTAAAATCCATTTATTGATTTATCGTTGAAAGTTTAAATATGTTTATCATATGATACTTGTCTATGTGTTTGAATATGCGACCTATCATTCAACTGGGTCTAGTTACGCCTAACAAGTGAGCTAGATACTGGGATAGCTCTCCATATCATGTTTTATATTACTGGACCAATAGGATCACAAATAACGTTCTGTATTTGTCTTTAAATTAAGAGCTTAGTTGGACCGGCAGGTGACCCGTAATGTTTCAACAAGTATGTTCTTAATTCATTGATAAAGATTTGAACAGTAAACTACCAGTATATAAAATATCGTCAAACAGTAAGTGGGTAAAGTCCCGATGGGCTAGAGTTTATCAAGATCATCAGTGCTTTAATCCCTAGATAGATTATAATTAAACTAAAAGGATTCTTTATGCAGATACGTTAATTGTGACAGGATTCAACGTGTCTAGGTCTTAGGATGATGTCCCGCATAAGTCTTAAGAATGATATGCCGCTTCGAGATAAGAAATCATTGCACTAAATAAACAAACCAACATTTAATCGGATTTAATATGGCTAATACGATTTTCTATTATTTGGCTTGTATCGCTCTTTTCTCTTTTGATTGTTTTCTTGCATGTTTATTGTGTTCAGAATTGATTATTGTCACCATAAAATTTGTGCCAGTCTCTCAGACTGAAAACCCCCCAATCCTATTAGAAAATGTATATAGCATAGGTTTAACAAATAATTAGAATTAACTTAAGTAGAGTAATTAAAATACTGATAGATTATAAGGTTAACGACCTCGCTCTTAGTGTTCAACACCCTACTTACCACGAAACTCCACCTGATCGGGTACACTGCCCGTTAAAGTGTTGTTTTAGGATAAGTCGGCTAAATATAAATTTAAAACGTGATAATCAATAAATTGACCCTACACGACAGCACATCAGGGCCTTGTAATAGTCATCATACTACCTTACTTGTGCGTTGCCGTAACGGAATATTACATAGATGGCAGGTTCGTGTAATTCGTTCATGACTTAGGAAATATTTACACAGATCATCACAAGTTTGACAAAGCAGTAGGATTAGGAGAAGAAAACTAAGGAGTAATGCATGATTAAGTAAATATGTTGGTTTACCCATACGAGTTCTCACCAAATTTGTTTAGATTTAATATTAGTTTAATTAGTTAAAACCAAAACCACCTCTTAAAACCCAAGATTTTACCTACTTTCATAAAATATAAAAATACAAAAACACTCTTCTTTCAACCTCTTAGATCTTAGTTAGATTCAGTTCGAGCCTTCACACGCTATTCCCCTAGAGAACAATAACAACCCCCGAGGCTATACTACACTATAACAATTAGGTACTCTGCATAGGGAGTTGTAAAACATGTTGTGTTTACAACGACCGTGTCACTAATTCCAAATCTTTAATGGTGAACTTCTTGTTCAATGACAACTTAGTATCACTAATGTCATTAGTGGAGTTTCTAGTGATTAAAATATCATCTACATACACAAGAGCAACAATAAATTATTATCCTTCCACCTTTACAAATAAAGAACAATCATGCTTAGACTATTTGAAACCCAATGAGATGAGAAACTTAGAGAGTTCTTTGTTCCACTATCTTGAAGCTTGCTTAAGACATAAAGTAACTTTCTTAGCTTGGCATACTTGTTCTGATATAGCTTTTGTGTATCCATCTAGAGGTTTCATATATATGTCTTCTTCCACATAACAATTTAAGAAGGCATTATTAACATCCAATTGATGTAATGCCGACCCCTTAGCAGTAGCAATTACAATGAGTACTCTAAATGTGGCCGCCAATCTAAACCTTCCTTTTGATTAAAACCTCTAATCACCAATCGTTTGTTATATCTCTCTACAATCCCATCTGGAAGATACTTAATCTTATAGAACCATTTAGAAGAAATAGCCTATTGACCTCCAGGTAAAGAAGTAAGAGGCCAAATATCATTTGTTTACAAAGCATGCAAATCTTTGTGCATAGCTTCCACCCATTTAGGATCATAAGCTGCTTGGGAGTAAGTGTTTGGTTATGTGATAACCAAAACATATGTTTTAGAGGCCATATATTTAGTATGATATACTTTGAAATCCTTGTCGTGAAATAAAGGATAAACATGTTGTTTTGCAATTGTAGGAACATAAGGGGCCATTAAAGCTTTGTATTTGGCAGTAACAAAATCCTTAAGCCAAGAAGGTTGATCAATTGACATACTTGATTTCCTAATTGAAACAAATGGTTTAGGTGGAACAAGACTAGGAATTTTTGCTTGAGTCTCTTCTGGAACATCATTGGTGATGTCATCAGGGGTGTTTGGCACAATGGTAGTTGCAGAAGTAGGAGCATCCTTTTGCACATGCCAATTGAAAAATACATGTTCTTCTACTATTTCTGAATCAACCAGGGCTTTGTAGCAGGTTTTTAAGATTGTACATTCTTCTTAAAAGGAAACATTATCTCTTGTAAAATAACATATTTGCTACAAAATAACTCTGTTATTTCAAGATTATACAACTTATAACCTTTTTTTCTTGGAGGATACTCTATAAGTACACACCTTACACTTCTGGGAGAATTTTTTTCCCTTATGAGGCATAGTTACAGTGGAAAACGTAAGCAGTTGATAATTCTCAAAGTGTCATAAATAGGAGGCGTGTCTTGTAATCTCTTAAAAAATTAGGTTTTCATCCTAAAATCTTCATAGACATTTGTTGATGAGAAAAGTGGTAATAAGAACACAATCTCCCCAAAATTCATCAAGTAAAGCAGCATGATAGTTCAAACCTATTGTAGTGTCTAATAAATGCATATGTTTCCATTCTACTAATGCATTTTGCTGAGGTGTATGGACCATAGATTTTAGATGAACAATTCTATGTTTTCTTAGATATACCAAACACTTACTATAAACATTTCAGTTCCATTATCAGACCTTTTGAATTTATGCTTACAATTAAAGTGGTTACCAATATAAGTAAAGAAATTTGATAGAGTAGATAATACGTGATCCTGTCTGAATCAAATAGGCCCAAGTACATATAGAATAATAATCCATAATTGTGAAAAATAATGTGATCCATTTAGAACAGAGATTTTGATGTGAGGGTGGTAAAGGACTTCTACACGAAGTTTCACAACTCCCTAAGTAGTGTACCTAATTGTTGCAGTGTAGTATAGGCAAGACTCGGGGGTTGTTATCGTTCTCTAGGGGAATAGCACTGTGAAGGCTGGATTGAATGTTCACGAAGGTCTAAGGGTTGAAGGAAGATTATTTTTGTGTTTTATACTTTATGAAAGCAAGTAAATCTCGGGTTTGAAGGTTGGTTTGTTTTAAACTAATTACTACTCCTAATAAAATAAACTAGAAAACAATTATACAACGAAGCGTATTCACCTGGGATGCACTACTCATTGCTAGCTATCCAATTCTACCTCTTGCTTTGTCACACTTGAGATGTAATGTGTAAGTATTTCTTACTTCATGAACAAATTACACGAACCCGTCGTCTATGTAATATTCCGTTAGGGCAACGCACAAGTAAGGTAGTATGAAGACTATTACAAGGCCCCTAAGAGTATATTACATGCATTAAAACACTTAAGAGGGATTAACCATATTAAGGGTAGGGTGGTATAAAGACTATTACTGATGATATCCTTTCTACACACTCGTGTTTCCTTAGACGTCTATTCCAATTTAATATCTTATGGCTAGTTTTTTAGAGCCTAACGCGCACATCCATCAACAAGAAGTAATAGGAAACAAGAATTATAAACTATAATCAATTATACTTATTGAATTTGTCATGCCTTAATTGGTGAATATGGAAGATCCACAATCATCAATAAGAAAACAATAAGATATAATAAATCAATGACAAGGTTCATGCATTCCCAAATAAATACTAGATGAATTAGCCAAGCGTACTTAAACAAGAGAAATCATAATCAACAAAAGGAATTGAAGATATAAGTGATAATCAAACCATTACAAGATGTTTATGGATTGAATTAGACCTTCTAAGTTGCTGGAAAAACACCTACCCAAACCCTATAATCGGACTTAGGGTTGGAGGCTTGATAAAAACGAAGTTATGAAGCTATAGTTATAGGAAAACCCTAGGTCGGTTTGTCACGATGGCGTCAGGGTTAACAAGTGACGCCGTTGCCACGCTCTAATCACCAAGTTGTAGATTTTCTCGTTCTGCTGGAATGGTCAGTTGAATCGTCAAAATCCAATTTCGTATAAAGGAGTTATGATCAAAACAATATCTACTACTTCGCGCGCAAGTTGAATAGTTATCTTTATCTTGTGACGCCATCATCCCGATTAATCTTATAGGGTTTCTTTAAGTCGGACACTCAGACGCCGTCAAGAAATCTCTGACGCCGTCACTTCATACGTTCTGACGTCGTCGCTTGATAATGGCGATGCCGTCTCCACACTATGTGAGCACAAATCTTCCAAGATCTTGGTGTAGGTCTGTAGTCTTGTCCGTTTCTCCTCCAAATGAGCCCAAGTCATGTGTATTTCCTCCAAAAGCCATCCAAGTGCTAAATACCTAAAAACAAATGATTAAGCATGTAATCTGGGCATATTTGTATGATTTAAGGGGTTAAATAACCTCGGAAAAGTGTATAAAATGACGCCTTATCAAATACCCTTACACTTGGGATTTGCTTGTCCTCAAGCAAATGGGCTTTTCTACCTAGACAATAGCAATTTTGGGGGCATTTAACCTACTCTTTAAAAGCATTTTACAACACAAACTTCTAGACCTCGTAATTAAAAGTACGTAAAGTATACACTATCACCTCACATAAGTGTTTGGGATTCTTTCTTTCACTCGGGTGTATACTAAATTATAACAACTGTGGAAAATGGAAAATTAACACTCATTACCTGTCATAGCATATAAATTATCATAGGCTTGGTAAAGGATCAAACCTCCACCGCTAGGCGCAAGCATTATTCATTACTATCAAAGAGGTATTTTTAAAGGGCTGTGGAGTGTAGGTGTAAGATAACATTAATGGAAACAAAAATGGATGGGATACATTTTGGTGAATTTTGGGTGAATTTGGGGTGAATGGGTTAGCTAATTATTTATAAGAATGCACGCTGATTTGGTTGCTAAGCCAAGACTCAAACAAAGATATACAAACTCTACAAAACTCTACATTAATCTCTTTTCTTTTTCTTTTCTATTTTTCTCTTTTTTTTGAATAACATAATGCATCACTAGGGGCTTATAGATGCACCCCTACACTTAAACTTTTACATACTTTACAAATAAACTATTCTATGACCCGAATTGAGGTGGATCAACATAACATGGAGATCATTTGACAAACATATGGGGGGTATTGACTTAACTTTTATTCCCCATTCTTTCGCGAAATAAATACTACCATGAATCCCAATCATCCCAAAACTGTATTTACAAGGATAAGGACTTAGCAACTGTGTACTCAATAATTAACTTGAGTTAAAACAATAATGTACTAAAAGCGAGTACATACAAGGTAGGCTAAGGCGATTTGGGTGTAACAATTGGTTTTAAGGGTGGCAATGCTCTTCATTAATAATCTGGAATCCACCATAAAATTACAAGAACCATGAAAAAGGATAGACTCGAAGGGTTATACTAGGGGTATGCTGCTCTAAAAATGAGTGCATGGCAAGGGTGTGGGATAGTTATATGATTGAGGTGACCATCATAACAATTACAGGTTTAAAACATGGGTTAATCCTAGTGCCTTTTATCTAGCAAATCCTAACACTCACTATGCGGTCTTGGGATGCATCACAAAAACAAGTTCTACAATTTAATATACTATCAGCATACTCATATAATTTAATACCGATACCAATGCTCCAGAAAAGGTGACAAAACCACATATACACATCCGTAACGACGGAATAGACACACATGATTGCTCACTCCTTAACTCAAACAAGCTAAAGGCATAAACTATCGTGGGTATCAATAATGGATACCTGAATTCCTATAGATCTAAGGCGAACCTCACATTTTTTAGGTGGAATTCTAAGGGTTTTTGTGCTAGTCATATAAATTCCTATCTACGATATGCTATTAATACTCGGTTTTCGTTGGTATGTGTCATAAAAAAAATTAAATTTTTGTCAAAATTACCTTTTTATGCTATGTTTCGATATATTACCCATCATTTTAAGGACAAAGCAAATGGTAATTGAAGGAATAGTTTCTAAGGCTTATTTACCCCCTACACTTAAGTGGAACATTATCCCTAATGTTCTATAGAAGTACCCGTAAAAACGAATAAGGGGAAAAGAAAACAAGTAAAAGAAACTAGTACTCCCATGGTTTGCTCAATAATGGAGAAGAAACATGCGATAACTGGTTAAATCGTCCTCCAAGAATAATCCAATGAAACTTCCTAAGAACTTCCAAGCTTCTTCTCCTCAAATATAACCTGTAAATCAAAGACAAAGACAACTAAACCAATCGTGAAATCCATGGGTGAATGATAAATACAACCTCTTTAACTAAGTTTAGACTCTATGAAAGCAATAAAGATAGGATGAATGTGTTAATATGATCATGGTTTTCTGCAATTTTTTTAGGAAAATTACAAATTCCGGAAATTATACAAGATTAATTTCTCAAAAATTAATTAAAAATTGAATTTTCCTATAGCAGCCTGGCGACGCCGTCAGGATTAATCCTGACGCTGTCTCCAATGTCTGTAATTTTTTTTCTTTTCTTAAAAAATCCTTGTACGCAAGTTCCTATTAGTTATTTCCTGCAAATTTTACTACAAAAACCATAAAATTGATTAACACAATCATATGACTCAAAACAGACACACAAGACACACAAGACACATAAGACACACAAGACACACCTAGAATGCAAGAAAATAAAGGGTTGGGTTGCCTCCCAATAAGCGCTTGTTTTTGTTCGAGTCATGAGCCTGGCTCTACGCTTATTTAACGCGCAAAAGGTGGGTCTCCCCTACACTTGAGGTTAAATGTGGGTGATAGTAGAGATACACACCATTTCGATAGAAGTATGCCACATGGGTTGAAGGTAGTGTGTGAATGCTCAAGGGTTCTACTACCTTCCTCCTAAAACTACCCGAATCCTTTGGTTTGATGAGTGGATTTGAAGTTAGAGAAAAGTTATGACAAATACTTGAGGTTATATCATTCTTATAAAGATTATGCTCTAACGACTCTTTATCCATTTTGCTTCCCATCATCTTTATCTCGGCTTCATCCTCATCTTTGTACTCAAGCTTATTTTCCTCAGATGAATGAAGTATTGGCATTTTGAGGTTGGAATTTAGGTGTTGGTGAGGGGTTCTATAAATAGTGGGTTCAATCTTAGAAATCATCGAGACCCTATGCACCATGGTAGGCTTGAGTGTTTTAGGGGTTATGGTAGGGGTGTGAGTAGGAAATCTAGTGATCTTTTCTATTTTTATGGGATGAACTCCTTGTGCCTCTATTTTGACCTTCAGGGTTGCTATTAAACTATTCGCAAGACACATAAATATGTCTTTTGTTTTTCTTATATCTTCCTCCAATTTCCTAACTTGATCCTCTTGATGATCAATTAAACTCAGTATTCATCCCTCTAATTCCTCCTGATAATGTGTGAATTCTACCTCATACTCCAATAGCACATCATTCCACATTAAATATTCTACTCGACACTCCATACTTTCTAACTCCTGTTCTAAATTGGCATTTATGTAGTCAAGACTTCCATTTTTGGAAATGATTGGGTCGTTTCACTCTTCTTCTTCGTATTGGTCCAAATCCTCGATGGTTTCCCATGCTTCTTCCGGCCTTAATTTTCTAAGTCTCTCACCTGCTGCATGGTCAATGGCCATCTGGGTGGTGTAGTTGACATGATCATAAAAGATTTAAACTTGAAGCCATAGATCAAGACCATGATGAGGGACTTTTCAGAGTAAGTCCTTGAAACAAGTTCAAGCATCATAAAGAGATTCATCTTAATGTTGTTGGAACATCAAGATATCATTTCGAAGTTTAGCGGTTCTTTCTGGTGGGAAAAACTATGCGAAGAAACGAGTGGTGAGATCATCCCAAGTTGAGATAGATCCCACGGGTAGATGATCAAGACAATTGATAGCTTGGTCCCAAGAGAAAAGTGGAATAGACACAAACGAGTGGTATTTCTTGTATCATCATTAAGGTTAATGGAATCTAAAATCATGAGAAAGTCCTTAAGATGCTGGATCGGGTCTTTGGACCTAAGTCCGTGGAATGCGCATTTGTTTTGCACCAACCAGATGGTGTCGAATCGCAGAGGGGATGCCTTTACTCCTTTAGGAAGCTCAATGGCATTTTAGTAGCCCTCGTGGCTAGGTCGGGAGTAATCTCTTAAGGTACGGAGTCGGTTTGAATTTTTGTCTCCCATAATGGTTAACGAAAGAGTAGGTTTTTTTACGAAGAAAAGGAACAAAGATGAGATAGACTAAAAGAAAGCTACTTGACAAGAAATTAAATCTCACTTGATAGGAATCTTGTGAGTAGACCTAAGCTAGATTAAATCCAAAACCTACGCTATTCCCCGGCAGCGGCGCCAAAAACTTGATGTGAGGATAAAGGGCTTCTACACAAAGTTTTACAACTCCCTAGGCAGTGTACCTAATCGTTGCAGTGTAGTATAGGAAAGACTCAAGGGTTGTTATCGTTCTCTAGGGGAATAGCACTGTGAAGGTTGGATTGAATGTTCACGAATGTCTAAGGGTTGAAGGAAGATTATTTTTGTGTTTTTATACTTTATGAAAGCTAGTAAATCCCAGATTTGAAGGTTGGTTTGTTTTAAACTAATTACTACTCCTAATAAAATAAACTAGAAAACAATTATACAACGAAGCGTATTCACCTGGGATGCACTACTCCTTGCTAGCTATCCAATTCTACCTATTGCTTTGTCACACTTGAGATGTAATGTGTAAGTATTTCTTAATTCATGAACGAATTACACAAACCCGTCGTATATGTAATATTTTGTTAGGGAAACGCACAAGTAAGGTAGTATGAAGACTATTATAAGGCCCCTAAGAGTATATTACATGCATTAAAACACTTAAGAGGGATCAACTATATTAAGGGTAAGGTAGTATAAAGACTGTTACCGATGGTATCCTTTCTACACACTTGCGTTTCCCTAGACGTCTATGCCAATTTAATATCTTATGGCTAGTTTTCTAGAGCCTAACGCACACATCCATCAACAAGACGCAATAGGAAACAAGAATTATAAACTATAATTAATTAGACTCATTGAATTTGCCACGCCTTAATTAGTGAATATGGAAGATCCACAATCATCAATAAGAAAAAATAAGATATAATCAATCAATGACAAGGTTTATGCATTCCTAAATAAATACTAGATGAATTAGCCAAGCATAGTTAAACAAGAGAAATCATAATCAACAAAAGGACTTGAAGACATGAATTAAGATATAAGTGATAAGTTGTTGGAAAAACTTAAACAAGATAAACCATTAAAAGATGTTTATAGATTGAATTAGACCTTATAAGTTGTTGGAAAAACACCTACCTAAACCCTATAATTGGACTTAGGGTTGGGGGCTTGATAAAAATGATGTTATGAAGCTATATTTATAGGAAAACCCTAGGTCAGTTTGTTACCACAGCGTTAGGGTTAACAGGTGACGCCATCACCACGCTCTGATCACCAAGTTGTAGATTTTCTCGTTTCGCTCGTGTTGGCAGTTGAATCGTCGAAATCCGAGTTCGTATGAAGGAGTTATGATCGAAATAATATCTACTACTTCGCGCGCAAGTTGAATGGTTATCTTTATCTTGTAACGCCATCATCCTGATTAATCTTCTAGAGTTTCTTTAAGTCGGCCACTCAGACACCGTCGCGAAATCTCTAACCCGTCGCCGTCTCTTGATAATGGTGACACCATCTCCACACTCTGTGAGCACAAATCTTCCAAGATCTTGGTGTAGGTTCATAGTCTTGTCTGTTTCTTCTCCAAATGAGCCCAAGTCACGTGTATTTCCTCCAAAATCCATCTAAGTGCTAAATACCTAAAAACAAACGATTAAGCATGTAATCTGGGCATATTTACATGATTTAGGGGGTTAAATGACCCTGTAAAAGTGTATAAAATGACACCTCATCAGGTTTTATAAGGACCACTTAAATCAACATGTAACAATTTAAATGGAATAAGTGATCTAGTATTACTTCTTGAAAATGACAGTCATATTGTTTTACAAGCATACAAGTATTACAATTATCAACATGAATCATGTTAGAAACAGAATCCTGACCAAGCCGAGCATGAAACAATTCCAATGTTACATCATTAGGATGACCAACTTCATTGACAAAAGAAGACAAAACGGGAAAAGAAGTAGAATTCAAAGTTTTTCTGGAATTTGAGTTTGATGATGGTTTGCAGATGTAAAAATTATGGAACCCTTCTCCAAAATCCATCACTTGTTTAGTTGAAGGGTCCATGAAAACAAGCATAGTGGGAAGAAAATAGCTATAAGACTATGAGATTTAAGCAATTTTACTACTGATAACAAGTTAAATTTGAATCTAGGCATATAAAACACATTGAACAAAGTTAAGGAGTTTTTTATTTGAATATTTCCTATTTTGGTAACCAATTTACTAGTTCCATCAGGTTGCTTAATTTTAACTGGATGCTTGAGAGTCCAAATGGACTAAAATAGATGCAAGTGAGGTAACATATGATTAGATGCTCCAATGTCCACTACCCAATTAATTGTGATATCTAATTTCAAATATACTAAAAGAGAATTCAAAGATACATGAAATGATATTCTCATTTTTGGTTTACAGCCATAAAAGTAAGTACATTCATGTGGCTTGGAAGTACTAGTCATATTTCCATGATCAACACCTTTTCCCCATAAATATCTTCGTCATTTCTTGACAACCTGTAGCTACCATTCTTTCATCCAAATCAACCCTTCAACCATTAACCTATATTTTATAAAAAAAATCAAATGGAGTATCCTTATGCATGTATAAAATGAAATCAACAAACATATTCAATGTGTACTTTCCAAACTGAAAGGAGTGTTTGGGAGAAGACACATGTGGAAAATTTAAAGGGGGGTTGAATAATTTTATCATTTTTAAATTTGCTATTCAAAAGTTAGTTTTAAATTTATGTGTTAACGATGTTGATGTTTGTATGATGTACTATGCAAATATGAAATGTAAGAAAAGTAAATAGTGAGTAAGAAAGATAAAACTAAGACACAAGCGTTTATAGTGGTTTGGCTACAAGGATACCTTCCTTGCCCTACTCTACTCCCCGGGTTACCTACTCGAGAGTTCGTAAACACTAGTCACCAATCTCCTTTTTAACGGTACAAAGCTAAATACCAGATTCTAACAAAGGTAGAATCAACCCATTACAATCACACTTCTTTTACAAGGATGATGAATGATACTACAACTACTAAATGATGTACAAGATACAAAAAAGTAATCTTGACAGTGCGATGGAGATGTGAAACAAGATTGCTTGAACTTGATCGTCTCGTATGCTTTTCGGCAAATTCTTCTATACAGATAATTACCTATAAATGATGTATCAGACTAACTAGAACTGAAATGATAGAATGGTCAGATTTTTAGAGAGATTAGAATAAGAATGGGTGAATAAAACATGAGAAATGGCTTGGTATTTATAGGCATTATCTGGTACTATAGCACGGATCCGTCGGTTCCATCCTTACAATGGAACCGGCCCGTATAAGCCAATGGAACTGGCTTGTCTTGTAGCCCGGTTCTATCATGTTCCTTCTTCAAAAGGGAACCGGTCAATACAAACATATGGAACTGGCATGTCCTGTAGCCTTGTTCCTTTAACTAGATGAAATTGGCAGCCTGACACAAAATCTGAATTTTAAATTGCTAAATCTTGAAAGATTATTTGTAATCTTGGTAGATTCACTTTATATGGAAAGTATGTGAAATGTGTATATTTATAATATTTACTTGTAACGATTTTATGAATTATTATCGACAAAACACGAAGAAGTTGTAAGATAGAAATAAATGTTTTTGCCGCTTTATTTGTATTAACAATCTCCCTCTTTTTGTTGATGACAAAACATAAAATTGTTGGAAGTAGATATTATAAATTTAGAGCGTAAACATCTAGATTAAATCATTTTACATCTCTTCTCCCCCTTTTTGTCTAAACAAAAAGATTGGTTAGGCAAGACTAAAATAAGTATTGATGGAAGTTGATTCAAGGAGAGTCAAATGCAATGGTATAATCGAGAGTCGATCCAAAGCGAATTGAATGCCATAATGAGAGTTGATTCGAAGATAATCAAGTTGCAATGCTCCCCCTTGACGAAGGCATCCTCTTAAGAGAGGGAATCATCAAAGAAATGTAATGCTACAAAAAAATTAGTGAAGCAATTTGGTGTAACCTCCCCTTTGCTTTGAGAGTACCTACAAGACAAAAATTAAAAGCAAGAAGCAAAAAATCTGCTATTGTAGAACCGGCTTGGACGGTTCTCTCTGAGAGAGGGAACCGGCCTTTATAGACGAGGGAACCGGCTACTGTACATGAAATCAAGTTTTTGACTTTTTGAACATGGTTAGTACAAATGTAATCAATATATTTTGTAGGAAATAAAGAGAGTCATAACATGATCAACTTATAGAACAAAGATTCCTTGTAATAAAATAATCGACCACTTTTGTGATATTAAGTCTAATACAAAAATGGGAAAAATTAAGAACAAGGATACAAAGATAATTTTATTCATTTCCTACGTTAAACTAATCTAAGAGTTATTTTTGTAGGCGAGGATGTCGAGGCGCTCGAGAATGTGATTGAGGATGAACCTCATTTCTTCACGAAGATTGTTGATAATGACTTGCACGCATTGACAATGATCACAAAACATTTCATGAGTGAGAACGGGAAATGGATTGTTTGATCCTAATGGCGAAAGGTATGGTGGAAAAGGTGGAAGAGGTGGTTCTATGGCGGGGAATGGTGGTGGTTGGTTAGCCAAACGCTCAATTATGTCAAACAAGGGTTGTGGTGGTGGTAGATTGGCAGTTCGTGGAGGAAAGTCCTCAAGTGAATCAAAGAATTGGTGAGGTGATATAGGAGGAGTAGAAAATATTAGTTCAACTGGGTTTAAGTTAATGGCTAGAGGAGAGGATTGTTTGGACGGTTGAGATGGTGTCGGTGGAGGAGAAGTCAATGGTAGAGGAGTTGTCTTGGGTGTGTTCAAGAGTTTGCTTGGTGAGATTCCCTGTGATGTGATGGGAGAAAGAGGTGGAGATACAATCAGGGTTGATGGAGGAGCCGTTTGGTAATCGGTGGACGGAGACAAGTTTTGATAAGAAGGAGAGGCGGGCTGATGGTTGACAAAGCAACAAGCACGAACACTTATTCTAGCGGTTTGTTTGAACTCATTGACACTCTTATTGTTTGACTTTGTCATTTTAAGGTTAGAGATTCTCTCAAGAGACTAGTGAAGGAGTGTTTGGCATAAGACACCTATTTATAGAATTTTGATGAGTGAAGAAATGTGAAGGTGTGGTTATCTCGACTCAAAAGAAAAGAAAATATAATTATGAGATGACCCAAAGTATCCTTTATTTGATGTTGCTAAGATTGAATGTACCCGAAAATACATATTGATTATTCATTCCTTTAGCATTCAAGAGACATGTTATGATGCATGATCAAAAACATTTTTACTTGGTATTAAGCAATGTAGAAAAATGTTTCATGGGTGTCCTAGTTGTGAGAATTATTTTTAAAAATGCTTTTGGGTTTTAGGATTTTAAAGAGAATTTCATGATGCAAATGCTTACATATAGTGTATATATATTATGAGTACATATAGTAGAATGTTGAAAAGTTCCCAAAAGTTTAAGTGCGAGAAGTAGAATCCTAGACTCAAAGAGAAGTAAAAAATATACATACCTTGGTGGTTAATTTGCCGTTTGGTTCCATGAGACCGAGACCTAACCTAAGAAGATTGAAGGGTTCTTGTTTAAGAGGTTTAGTTAGAATATCGGCTATGTTGTCTTCGGAAGAGACCTTCTCAATTGAGATTTTTTTGGACATTGTCACGAAGCAAGTGATGTCGTATTTTTATATGTTTGGTTTGAGAATGTAGAACGGGGTTCTTACTTAGGTCGATGGCACCTTTATTGTCACAAAGGATGGGTATGTCATCTAGATTTATGTCATAGTTAACTAGAGCTTGTTTCATCCATAAAGCTTGTTTGCAAGCTGATGTGTTTCAAAAGCTTTAAATTTATAAGACTAAAATTACCGGATATTAAATGGAAACACACGGGTAAAAGTATAACCCATGTATGTAGTATAACATTTTAGGTAAGACCAGGTCATCCACAAGGATTTGATTTGTGTTTAAATAATCATGGTTAAAATAAACTTTAACAATTTTAAGATAAATGATGTTGGATTCAATAATGAGGAAGATGACTAGTTGACTACTCGGATAGCTTCATATAATTCCTAAGCAATGGTGATAATTACGATCTCAGATTTAGGACTTTAGCTTCTAAAAAGGATTTCTCGTCAGAAAACGTTTTCACAAATTAACTTTTTAACTTAAGACTTATATCTATTTAACTCGATCAAATGTGTCACTCAAATAATCTAGTTACTATTATATCAAATATATTTTATTTATCAAATAACACAAGCAGATTTCTCCTTTCAAACGATAAAGACTGTAGACAAATCTTTAAAACTATATAGTTCAAAACGGGTCTTTCGACCTATACCGTTATGAGTATACAATCAAAGTTAAAAATCAAAGTTGATAAGATAAGACACGATAGGATTTCAACATAAGCTTAAGATTAAAAAGATTGCAATTATACCAAATGCTTAATCATTATATTAACATCATCGAGTAGTCATAAGAGATTTAGCCTCTCATGGCTACGGAGTTCATAACAAAATAATAAAGATAAACAAGAAACATACTATGCCCAGGTAAGAATATGGATCAAACTCTACCCATTACAAGTATCGAATCTTACTACAACCTTTATTCACTAAATACTATGATGGTGTTCTTCGTTCTTTGACCTTCAACTCAAGATGTTTGAGAGAGATTTGTGTGTGAAAAGCTTTAGATGAGAGGATGAATGTGTGAGAGATATGCCAAATGGCTTGAAAATCCGTCTCTATTTATAGGCTGAAAAGGGGTGAAAGTGCAGCGCACATTCTAAAATGTGCGGCGTACTTTGCTTACGTCGGTGCAAGAATCTTTAATGCTGCAAGGGAGTGCGGCGCACTTTCGTATAAAACCGATGCACTTGGTGAGTTAATGCAGTCTTCATTTAATTTCATTTAATTCTCATAAACTTGATAGGAAGTGCGGCGTACATGAAGAAATGTGCGGCGTACTTCTTAGCATTTTCAGCTTTAGTCCTTTCTTTTCGTCTAACTTTCTTTCCAATGAGTATAAACACTTGTACTTTGATCGTTTTGAGCTCGGGATGTCTTTAAGTGAACCTGCACTTATCCCATGCTATTAAGTATCAAAAGTTCATGAGAAATGATAAAATATATACAAATAACGCCGCCAAAACATGTATAATTTAGGCGTTATCACAAGCTTTTCTGGTGAAAATGTATTCGGATTTGGTGATGGAAATGGGTAAGGAAGTTTGTTTCTTGGAGAACCACGATGTGATGAAACATCCCATGAATGTGCACACACCGCTTGTGCTTTTGCGATCGACACAGTATCTCGCATGATCGGAATCGCCGTAAACTATGGTTTCTACACCCTTTCCTTTGGGATACCATAAACCTAAATGTGTTGCTCCCTTAATATATCTAAATATCTTTTTTACCGCTTCAAGGTGTGACATTTTGGGATCTTCTTAAAAACAAGCGCATAGTCAAACACTAAACATGATGTCCGACCGACTAGCCGTTAGGTAGAGAAGACTATCAATCATGCCACGGTACTTTTTGTTGTCAACGGATTCACGTTCTTCATCCCGGGTGGGTTTGGTTTCGGATGACATAGGATTTTTGATGGGTTTGGAATATTTTAGACCGAATTTCTTAAGCCTTTCTTTAATGTATTTAGATTGGTTAAAAAGATGCCATCTTCTAGTTGCTTAATTTGTAAACCAAGGAAGAAATTCAATTCACTCGTTATGCTCATTTCAAACTCGTCGTGCATAATTTTTGAAAAATCATCGCAAAGGTCTTGACAAGTTGATCTGAAGATGATGTCGTCCACGTAAATTTGGACAATGATGATATGTGAGTCTCTTTTCTTGGTAAATAGAGTGTTATCTACCAAGCCCATGTGTTATATGTCATATTTGCATAGTAGTAATCATACGAAAGTGTTAGAATAAAGGAGAGGAGCTAGAGAGTATTTTTCATCATTGTTTAAGTTTTTACGTTCTTCGTGTGCATGGAAACCCAGAAACTTACCACCTTTGCATGGAAACTCAAAATATCATCCAATATTATTAAACTTGTTAAAATTTTCAAAATTCCCTCCCCCTAGCTTCAAATTTTCGACACAACTCAAAATACAAGGAAGCACAATTTGAAATTCAAAAACAAAGTCACATGCATGTAAGGAGGGGATAGTGACACTCTTGTCTTCACCCTCCCAACATCTTCTTACACCATCAAAAGGACTTGGACCACTTGAGATTAGCCAATAGAGGCTTACCTTAGAGCCAAAGAAAAGCATTTTGGTTCCTCCCTTTTTGTCCTATACTTTGCTAAACCACAAGGACCATGGGTGCCATGGTTCCACATTTTTGTTAGCCATGAGTCACATGTAGCCAAACCTTAAACCCTAATACCCATCTATATAAACCTCATTATGACTCTTTTAGGTCATTTCACACACACAATCCTCACCAAAAATTATTTTCTCCTTTCCTTTTTCTCCCTTGGGTCTCGGCTCAAACACACACACATACACTTTCTATAGTTTTGATTTTCTACAAGATTCAACCATTCCAAGATCATTTTCATCCATATCTAAGGTGTTTCCAAGAAGGATTTCTTTGATTTCAAGGGTTATTCAAGATTTCATAAGTTAGGGTTTTGATTTATATTTGGGGTTTTTCAAGATTCAAGTCTTTCTTCTTATTTCCTTATTCCGTAAGCTTGTTCATCAATCTTGTAAGCATATTTTTTTGAACTTATTCACTCTCTTTTATGTTCTTATGATTCTTGATCAAGTATGTGTATATATATATATATATATATATATATAGGGGACCGTTCTTTGCAGAACCACTTTTTTGTACAGAACTTACAGAACCACTTTAAACCAATTAGAATTTAGTATCATTACTTTTTTTATTTAATACAAAAGGGTATAATAGTCAAAACACATTTTGACTTTTTTTAATTAAAAAAACATTTTTTTAAAAACCATTTAATTTTTGATTTTTTTTATATATATTTTTTAGTATATATTGTTTTCAAAAGAAAAAAAAATGAGTGCATATATGTTTATTTTTAATATTGTAAATTCTATGTTTCTAGTGTACATTTTTAACTTAATATGGTAATTACACATATGTTTCTTGTACACATTCTTTAATCTTCAAAATTTTGTTTATGGTTTATATTTTTTAATCTTTGAAATTTATGACAAAAAACATAAACATATACATGTAAACTCTAAAATTTGAAACAAACTAAAACTTAAATAGTATACAAATATTTGATATAAAATGAAATACAATTCAAATACAAATGTGTCTTGTTAAATAAAGAATTGCATGTCATCCAAAAACATACGTGCACTCTTCAAAGAACATATATGCATGCTTCAAAGAACATATATGCACGCTTCATGTTTCTCATCAAATTCTTTAAAACATATGAACGCCATTCCAAGAACATATGTGTACGCCTTCCAAAAATATATATGCACGCTTCACTATTTTTGTAGGTGCCCGGTCTCGCTTTAACTACATAGAGAACATACATGATTGTAATTAAGAAATCACGTTTATTATTGGATAACCACACTAAATAAATCATGAAAGTACAAAAATAAGTGCATACAACTTTAGTTATGAAACAAATCACAATAAGACTTGCAATAAAGAAACATAAACAAAAACTTAACAAGACTTGCATATGATTTTCATACCTATACAAAAAAGTTATACGTAACATAATACACACCATCATGTTAGTTTAACATACGCTTTTATCTTTCCAGATGACCATCATCCTACTAAAGACTCGAACAGGGCTCGACCTATGTTTCGGGAATTACCAGTTTGCACCATCTTCGTTTCAAAAGCAATTTAACCTTATAATCTCATATGGAATAAAAGAATATCAATAGGGAGTGAATTTTTTTCACTCATGTTGTCATTTTCTTTAATCAACCTTTTCCTACAAAATGCAAGTTAAGAGTTATTCTGAAACGCTATATATGAATATGTACGGAGTAGTCACGATGAGTCGATGATCGCTTCTAGCTTATTTGTGGATACTTTAAATTCTATTACTTCTTATGTATGCCAACATGGTTACATGGCAACATGTATTTTCAGACTGTGTTCTTATAAAGCCCATGCAATTTTCTTTTAAACCACAAAAAGGTCTCATACATTAGCATTTTAGACTCTGCCCTTGTTTAAACTTTATGCAAGAAGCTATTGGTTGGTTAATATATATAGCTAGAACAAGGGCATTTTAGTTGAACACTTAAACCTACACATGCATTGTGCCCTCTTTGCTAAAACACATAAACAGTGTATACCAAATAGTGTGTTTCGCATGCCTAAAGACGGTCGTACGTTGGATTGAAGGATTCAAAAGAAAATTAATTAATCTAGTGCATTTATCAAAAAATCACATAAGCTTACTCTTGGTACTCCTCGTTCAAGAATGTGTTGATGGGTCATGATCATAGTCATGACAAGTTTTCTTCTTGGGTGGTTGTCTCTTTTGATTAGGAGGTGAAAGACTTAGCTCAAGTTCTATTATCCTTGATTACTAAATTCACTGTGTGTGTTTTTAGTTGTCAAAAGTTGTGTGACAAAAATACAACGACATGTACTTCAAGCTTTTTGGTCTACCTATATTTTGTACGCAAATTAGTTTCATGATTCCTTATTTTCTTAAATAAATAAGACTAAAAATATATAAAAATTCAGTGATGAAAGGAAATGTTTATTCGAGATATGAAATCTGAAGCTAGATAATATTAAAGGATGGAGTCGGAAAAAGGAGGACCAACCCCCCATATCTCACATTTACTATACTTGATATTAATCAAGTAACCAATTAATTATTATGCTAGTCAATCGAGGATCCGGGTTACGTTTCCCAATGGCGGTGTTTAATTTAAGTTCATAATTTTTGAGTCTTTTGTTGTTAAAAACTGTAAACGAGCAAACAAAAATCTTGAGGCCTTCTTGATAGACACGAATACACAAAACTGATCTATCTTTTACACAAGATTTCAAATAATATAAGACCCAGAATCATCAAAAAGTGTAATAAAAATGAAAATTAAAATATAACCTTATATGAGGATGAAGAACCTTCAATCAGTAGTAATGATTAACCTTATTTTTTTGTCTTCGATCTTCGATCGCTATAAATCGTAACATGAAACGATCACTACTATGATCATATTTGTGGATCTATGATTTTTTTATTTATTTTTGTTCTTTGAGATCTTATGGTGGCTGAGAAAAGTTTATTAGGGTTTGAGAGAGAAGTTTATAAAATATGGAACGGTTTTTGTTCCTAGAGATCTTGTAGTGGCTAAAAATATGGGATGATTTTTAGAAAAATAATAATTTTGAAATTCCTTTAATGCCCTCAACTAACTTATAGAAAAGTTTACTTTCATTCCTTTTAATTATATTAGTTACAATAATGGCACAAGTCATCTCATCCATTGATTACATGATCTAATAGTTTATATTTGGTTCTGTATGTTCTGTACAACAAACTGGTTCTGCAAAGAAACAATATTTTTCCAAAAGAAACAAGTTAAGTTTATTAACTAATAGAGTTTTATGTATTCTTTGATAATAATACTTTGATTTTGGAAAGGATGAGTGACTTGTGTGTTGTAACAATGATGATGATGGGATTAGGATAGATTTAAGAGTGGTTTTGTTGGTTGGATTAGTAGTGAACGGGATTATGTTAGAATAAGCACTATTGTGAAGTTGGGATGGATTTTTGGAAGCGTTTGCGAAAATCTAAGTTGCTGTCCCGAATGAGTTTTTAAGTTTTCGACCACTTAAAAATGTTTACATTAGTCAAGAATGTAGTTTTTGAATGACTCGTTTTGTGTAGATAGATTTTCACATATCGAACGTTAAAAACGGACTTAAAACGGTCAAGTTATAGCCGAATGAAGTTTGAAAGATTTTTTGGCATATTAGTTAAAGTGGTTGCTAATTGGAATAGTAAATTAGGTTTTCGGATACTTTTGGGATGGTTTGAGCTTTTAAAATGTTAGCGATACATATAGTAACACTAGTATATTAAGTAGAAACATTAGAAACGTCACAAATATATTATCGGGATTTCTAAAACGGGAAACTTCTAAAGATAGTAAATTTTGTTATATAATAGCAAGGCGAACTTAAAATGTAGGCGTTTAGGTGTCACTAGTGCGTTTAGGATAAATGGTATCATCGAATATTAGGGGACGGTATTAACGTCCCAAAACTTAGAACTTTCCTAAAACAGAAACTTTCTAAAAAGTAACTTTCCGAAAATAGAAACTTTTCATAAAACATGGCATAACGTAACTATAAACCTTATACTTTCGTAATGACACGTATTTATTATATAAAGTAAAGTGTGAAGTCTGTTATGACCCCTTAGATCGTAATTAAGACTCATCTAGGATAATAGAAACATCAAAGACTAACATATATGCACAGCGAAATTAATCAAGAACAATGATGTTTAATAAGGTTTTCTTTATTCCATACGTTTCCACCTTTCCCCTAACTCTATAACTTGGGGCTACTAACTAACTATTAATCTATACTAACTAACTAAACGTGTACACATACACACGTTTTTCTAGACTCTCATTGGGAGAGTTCTATGTAGATTCGGGAAGATCTCCTTATGAAGATAGAAGATATCAAAAGATCAAGTTTAATATTTAAATGATTTATTTATCTTATAAGAAATGGCAAAAGCTGCAGCAAGAGAAGAACAGGAAATGATTGATTTTGAAAAAGCCTTAGAGTTACAAAAACAGTTGGATGAAAGGGAAGAAACTGATAATATTGACTGGAGTATTGTGGCTGAACAAGTTCAAGAGAGACGGTCAGATACTATAAAAACAACTATGACTGAATTATTCTTATAGTTCCCTTTTTTAACAGATCTTTGATTAGCTTGTAAAAGCTTTAGTTGTCTTAGATAAATCTAAAACAACTATGATAGAAACCTTGAGTAATATATAAAGATTATGCGGAATCTAATCTTTATATACTAGAAGAACAATTAAACAATGTAACAGTAGCACAAGAACTTTCTCTCAACTCACAATATATTGAATGACTCATAAAACAACTATATGTTTTGCCTAATAGCTATGACTTTTCAATATTGAATTGATATATCTAACTATGCCATAGGGTTCCTTTTATACACTAAGGAAAACCCTAATGGGCTTACAAAACGCGTTAAATGATCATTCATGTCTATTCCTAATATATCTCATGCATATCACTTAAGCAGTACTAACTTCTTATACTAACAGTACTAATAAACTAACTAGCAGTACTAATGATCTATCATTTTGTACTGGCAGTACTAACTATAACTAACAGTACTAACTATTACAACTGGCAGTACTAACGACTTAGTTTATATTCTTCAATCTTTAGTAGCAGTACAATCTTCAAATAGCAGTACTAAGTCCATCAGCAGTATATCCTTGTAAAAGCTCTTAATTCCCAACAATCCTCCCCTAAACTTGTGATTTATCTCCAAATCATCAAGTTTCTTGAATTATAGCTTTTTGGCTCTGAGAGGATTCTTCCAAACACTTCAGCTTCTTGGCTTGTTGGCTTCTATGAAGATCTTCATAACTAGGTCTCTTGCCATCTCACTATCTTCTTCTACTTGCAGCCTTCTGCTTAGCATCAAACCCATAATAGTAGTTGACAATGGATAATCTTTTTCTATTAACATATAGATGTCATGTCCTCTTGTTAAAGATACATGATGTAATCCACATGTATCATACAGTCTCCATGTCAAAGGATCATGCATATATTTTTGTAGTTTCCATAGCACATCATCTTTATCTGGTTCAAACAGTCTTTTCAGTTCAACCCATAAAGCTCTTTCCATATCTTCAATAGGTTCTGCTGATTTAAATATTTCTTTAACTAAGCTCTATAATGTAACAAGGTCTTCTCTGTCAAATCCTTTGAGCATATGTTCAAAAACTTGATATGCCTCTGTGATATTCTAACCCTGATAATCTTCCAATATTTTTTTGATCCTTCAGTATGAATTTCCCAGTCAATGATAGGATACTTAACTTGTAAAGCTTCTGCCTTGATTTCTTCTACTGGAACTATCTCCAACATCTTCTTAAGTTCTTCTTCAGATAATTATTTTGGTTCTTCAGTAGGTTGTTCTTGAATAGATTCTGACCTTGAAGCTTCAGCTGTCCTTAACTTTTTGAAGCTCTCTTGAAGTAGTGTCTTTTTTGCAACTCTCTTTGTCTTTGTCTTTTCAACTTTAGTATCCTTTTTAAATAAAGTTTGTATCTTATTATACTCTCTTTCAAACATGGGCCTGTTCTCATCATAGCTCATTCCTTTGAAGTAACCCATCTTGTATCCAGCTATATTCTTCAAGTAAATCATCATATTCTTCCTTGCTTGAGCTACTGAGACCGGTTTGTTCTTGAGTGTTTGATTTTTTTTATAGTATCTGACTGTCTCTCTTGAACTTGTTCAGCCACAATACTCTAGTCAATATTATCAGTTTCTTCCCTTTCATCCAACTATTTTTGTAACTCTAAGGCTTTTTCAAAATCAATCCTTTCCTATTCTTCTCTTGCTGCAGCTTTTTCCATTTCTTCCTCATTTAGCTTCTGAGCTATTTTCATCAGTACTTAGAATTTCCTCAGTAGTACTAAAAAGACCTCCAGCAGTACTATCTCTTGAACTGACAGTACTTCTTCTTCTTCTAGTGTAACTTTTATAGGTCTTTATTCTTTCTCTAGACGCATCTGCAAGGATCTTAGTTGCACTAAGAACATCTAATTGAACTTCAGAACTCTCTAGACTTTTTTCTTCACCTTGTGAAAACTTTGTAGGAGTAGTGTGCTGCAATGTATCAGTCTGATCCAATTCATACTCAACTTCTTCATATTCTGTCTCTACATCTACATCTTCATATTTTGTCTTTGTCATCCTCCCCTGTTTGGAAGGATCCTTTAAAACCAAATCCTCCTCATCATCTGAAATAACCATCCTTGCTCTTCTCCTTTCTGTAGTAGACATAAGCTTGTCTTCCAAGTATTTAACCTTCTTCACCAACTTTGTAAGAGCCTTACCATAAACCTTCTTAGTTTGTTTGAGATCTTTCTCCAAGCTGGTGACTTTGTCAAATAGTTTGGTACTCAATTCCGTCAATTCATTAAGTTTCTTGCTGCCATCATCACTTCTAGGTGTGTCACCTCTTGAGAAGGTTGTTCTTGTGATGACATTGGTTGAGATGTAGTGGGTTGTGAGGTAGTTGGAGAAGCAATGAGTGTGTGTTGAGACTCAACAGTGAGTGTTCGTCCTTCACCCTGACTAGGTTGGTCATGAATCAGCATTGAATCAAATAAAGGTATGTGTTCTCCTGAAAAACCTCTTTTCATGTTGCTAAAAAGTTTTTGTGTTAAACAAGGAGCAACATATGTTTTCTTACTATTTAAGAAGCCTTTTCTTTTTATTCAAAAGCATTTGTATAAAGCGTGGATACATCAAAAAATTTGTTTTACTATCCACATTTTTCACCATACCATCAAAAATTAATTTTGAAAACTTAAAAGTCTTGTTTGTAGCTAAACAAATGATTGCAGTTGCATTATTACTAGAAAATTGTTTCCATGAAGTTTTCTTAGGACTTAAAGAATGTAAGATGGTATGGATTAAAAATCTCCATTGGGGTGAAAATTTACCTTTTTGAAAAGTAAGTTTGTCATTATTAAAAACATACCCCATTAGAGTGAGTTGTTCAAAAATTTCAGTATTGGGCAAAGAACTAATACCATCTGCATCTACTAATTGGAGATGTCTCCTAACAGATGCTTCAGTAATAGCAATTATTTGCCCATCAGTATTAATAATTTGCCTAGCAGTATTAACTTTTTCTCCAATAATCATGCAACAACATGCCTCTATTCATCACAAACACACTAGAAATAACTAGATAGACATGTAAGAATTCATGAGGATCCATATTTATGCATAACCCATGAATAGAAGTCAACAACTGTTAACTAAACCAAAATATTACATTTGACCCATTTTTTCCCCAATTTAACCTCAAGTCATCCCACAAACTTAGTTGGAAGAATAGTTTTTGGCAAACTATCAGCCATCAACGGATTTGAGAATTCTTTACCAGTTACCGTTTGCCCTGGAATAGCCAATTCTTTCTTGTCTGTTAGACATGGTGAATTGATGATCATTTATTGTGTGGTGTACAACCAACACTTAAAGGACATTCATGCTATCATCAATATCCTCCCCTCAACTCTAACCATATAGCATTTTCACCAAATCAGCATACCATTATTAATCTAATAACCTTTAAGCTTTAAACCTGCAAAATGTTAAGCACAAAGAAACACAATCCAAAACATCTTGCATACTGCTCATAAGAGAATTAGTTTCTCTTGGGGATCCAAGTCATTACTGACTTGAGTCTGCCTGTTGGATCAACATAGTCAAATTCCTTACAACTGTATGATCCACTGTTTTTGGAGATATGATCTAGAACCTTTTAATTTTTTAGGTCTCCAAACCACAACATGCTAGAGGACTTAACAGCATTAATCCCAATGTTCCCCAATTAGCACTTGCATATCTATTACCCTTAGCAGTATTAACAGAATTTACCTTAGCAGTCTTAGCAGTATTAACTTTGTCATTCAAATTTCTATTTTTAAGTGTTGTTTGTTGGTAAAAAGGTCTCCTAGATGGTAAATGTGACTTCTGAAAAGCATTTGGTCTAGTTTTTGCAACATTCACAAAGGATTTAGGTGCAGCAGTATTAATAGGCTTGGCAATACCAACTGGTGATGCAGCTCTTGAAGAGCTTTGCCTAGCAGTACTGATTGGTACTTTGCCAGACTTGGTTAAAACTACTTTTGGAGCAAAATTTCTTCTAGAATTAGAGATATTTTGATGATTAATCCTCATAGCATTATTCCAAACTGGTCTAACTTCCTTTTGACCAGTTCCCTTTTTCACATTGTTCATCACAGGTTTTTGTACCATCTTTTTATCATGAAAATCACAGTCTTTAATTAGATGGTTAAAACTCCCACACACAAAACAAGATTTCTTTGTAAACTGAAACCCAACTCCTAATTTCTGAGTTTTCTTGATTTTCACTAACTTTCCTAGGTTGATCAGCTTGCTTAGGTTTTTGTTGAACATTATCAGATTTTAATATTCTTACTCCAGACTCATCCTCATCACAATCAAACACCCAATCTTCAATTATTGGGGCATCAGGAGATTTCTTAACTTCATTAGAGGATTTTTCACAGACACACTTATTTTCCTTAAGTCCATAGCCTTCAAATTCAGGCTGTTGAAACTCCTTAAGACCAGAGTTGGATAAATCAATAGTTAGGGGTGCAAATAAGCCTGTAGGTGGAGGTGGAACAGCATTATACCCCACATATTTTCTATTGTTATCATAAATTTAACTCCCTATTAATTTATCTAGGCTCTTAGAGGCATTTTCAAAATTGTCAATTTTAATCTGATTGCTCTCTTTTTTTTTCTTAAGTTTTTCTATCTGAATATTAAGAGCATTGATTTCTGAGTCTTTAAATGATGCATCTCTTTTTAAAACAGCAATTTGGTCGCAAAGCATAACCTCATTCTTTTTGTAGAAGACAAGTTGTTCTTCTACAGAAGCTATGTTAGGAATTATTATAAACAGACTTTAAGTCTGGTAGTTATAGAGTTTAGTCTGGTAGACATAGTTAAGTCTGCCAGTACTAAGTTAAGTCTGGCAGTGCTATAGTTAGTACTGGCCTTGTCTAGCTAAGTCTGTTTGTGTAACATAATAGTTATAATAGTTATCTTAGAGATATCTTAGGAGATATCTTAGGAAAGGATATGTATTATCCTTTCACACGTTTGTAAAGCCCACTATCTCAAATATCAAACTCCCAATTATGAAGAAGGAGGAGTATGATATATGGGCCATGGAGATGGAGCATTACCTTGAATATATTGATTACATTGTGTTCTTCTTAGTACTTGTGTTAAGATTCCGCATTAACACATAGTATTCATAGTTATTGTCTCTCATATAGTTGATTTGGATTTATCCAAGTTAGCTATTGTCTTACAAAAGGCTAAACAGATCCAAGACTTTGGACCTACAAGTGGTATCAGAGCCTCTAGAGGGACTCTGAGTAAGAAGAATCACAAGAACACAAACAATCACTTCATTCTAGAAAAATGTCTCAACCTGCTAATGATGATTTCTCTCAACATCTTAGTGATGATGAAGCATCATACCATGAAGATGCATCAGACAATGGTACTGCAACCAATAAACCAAAACAACAACAACAACAACTCATTCTTACAACAACCACTATCTCAAATATCAAACTCCCAATTCTGAAGAAGGAGGAGTATGATATATGGGCCATGGAGATGGAGCATTACCTTGAATATATTGACAATGATGTTTGGAAGGTAATTCAGAATGGAAATTCTAAGAAGAGAATCTCAACTAGAAAAGATGGTGTTGTTAGAATACTTCCACCAGTATCTGCTGCAGAAATTCATGCTGTTGAAAAGGAAAGGAAGGCAAGAACCATCTTACTTATGGCCATTCCCAAGGAACATCTGAGAAGATTTCATGGAATGGACGATGCAAAAGAAATTTGGGAAGCCATAAGGACTAGGTTTGGTGGTAATGCAAATTCAAAGAAGATGCAGAAAGCTGTTTTAAAACAACAGTTTGAAGCATTTACTATATCAAGTTTAGAAGGGTTAGAAAAAGGATATGACAGATTCCAACAACTACTCTCACAGTTGGAAGCTCATGGTGCTGAAGTATCCACTGAGGATGCAAATCACAAGTTTCTCAGATCTTTGCCCCCAGCTTGGTCAAATCTGGCAATGACTATGAGAACCAAACCAGATGTTGACACTTTATCCATTGATGACTTGTATAATAACCTTAGGGTTTTTGAGCAGGAACTCACAAGTACCTCAAAATCATCTGCAAGTGCTCAAAATGTTGCTTTTGTTTCACACAGCAAGAGCAGCACTAACAAGGTTAAGTCTGGTCATACTGGTGCCTACAGTACTTATACTCCTTCTACTTCTTCAAACAATATTCCAGAAAGAGAAGTTCCTGCTGGTTTTGCTGATGAAGTTATTTATTCACTCTTTGCCAAACAATCAGAAGATTTGGACTTGCTTCATGAAGACCTAGAACAGATTGATGATATGGACATTGAAGAGATGGACATAAACTGGCAGATAGCAATGATTGCTATTCGAATGAAGAAGTTCTACAAGAAGACTGGAAGGAGAGTCCGGATTGATGGAAACAAACCTGTTGGTTTTGACAAAAAGAAGCTTGAATGTTTCAAATGTCACAACACTGGTCATTTTGCTAGGGAATGCCCATCCAAGGGGACAAATGATGGAAAGAAGAGAGACTCTTTTTATCAAGATCAAGGAGCTGGAAAGAAAGAGCAGAATCAGAACTGTTTGCTGACTATGGATGATGGTGTTGTCAATTGGGGAGAACATACAGAAGAAGAAGTAGAGACAAATCATGCACTCATGGCAATCAGCTCAAATAATGAGGTATCATTATGTTCTAAAACTTGCATTGATTCATATAATAAACTTAAAACACTGTGTGATGAACAAACAAATCAGTTAGGTGAACAAGAAGTAAAAATACTTGCCTATGATCAAGCTGTTAAGAAATTAGAAGCTCAAGTTGTTACTTTTCAAAAGCAGCAATTATCTTTAAATGAACAGCTTACATTTCAGGCAAATGCATTATATGAAAAAGATGAAAAGCTTAAAAAATATAGGAGAATAGGAATGAAAGCTGTAAAAGAAAAGGAACAATTGCAGAAAACAGTAGATTCATGGAAGGATTCTTCTAAAAACCTTTGGAAATTAGTTGATTCTGGTATGAGTTCAACTAGTAAAGTTGGCTTAGGGTATGAAATAAAATCAAACGATGAGGTTTTAAGCTATGAGGAAGAAATGAATCGTACTGTGTTTAATTGTACATAAGAAGACTTCATAGACAAACCTTTGTACAGTAGATTTTCAAAGACTGATAGTTTCAAAGGAGTACCACATCCCTTAACTGGGGACTATACTCCTAAACCACAACAGGAAATTGAAGAATCTTTGTATGTTTATGGTAAAAAGGGACCTCAAAAGCCTGAAATTAGTGACTCAGATGACAAATCCAATGAGCATTCTACCTGTCAATCAAATGACAGTAAAGGATCTTTTGGAAATCCCTCTAAGCACACTTCTGAGTCTGAATCAGAAAGTATAAGTGTACCAAATGAGATGTCTACATCTAAGTCTGTTACAACTAATGATAAAGTAGTGTCTGAACCAAAATCAACAAAAGTTGAACCTAGTTGTGTAACACACGTAAAAACTCCTAGGCAACAAATGAAAAATCAAGAGACACCTAAAGTTAACAGAAAGAATTAGAATGAAATGATGGAAAGAGAACTAGGGGAAGGTTATTCTTTTATCAAGAAAAAGTGTTTTGTTTGTGGCAGCCTAAGTCATTTGAACAGAGATTGTGACTTTTATGAAAAGAAAATGACAAGAGAGGCTGAGCTTAAGAAACAAAGGGTTTTTAATACTGGTAATGGGGTAGCCAAGCCAGTATGGAACAATGCAAACAGGGTTAATCATGCTAATCACTTTGTACCTAGACCAATACAACTCATTGCTGTTAGGCAAAATGTTAATTCTGTCAGGTCTAATGTTAATACTGGTAGTTTTAATATTAATATTGTTAAAGCTAAACAACCAATAAATACCAGTAACTTAAACAGGTTTAGTCCAGTAAGACCACAAGTGAATAAGTTTAATCAAAGAAGTAATTTTTCAAAATCACATTCACCTATGAGAAGACCCATTGTTAGAAATACAGCAAAAATGTCTTATACTCATGCTATAAAGGGACATTGGGGTACTGCTGTTAAGACCTCAGCAGGTTATAATTGGAGGAAAACTAGACCAAACTCCAATTGTAATAGTGGATCCAATTTTATTCGAACTTTAAATGCTAAAGGACCATAAGGCATACCCAAGCCTGAAAAGGCATGGGTCCTTAAGAGAAACTAATTTCTCTTTTTCATGTGCAGGATCATCCACTCAAGAACATGGAGGACAGAGGTATATTTAATAGTGGATGCTCAGCGCACATGACTGGTAACAAGGATCACCTGGATGATTTTGAAGAATGTAAAAGGGGATATGTTACCTTTGGAGGTAGCAAAGGCTACATAACTGGTAAAGGCAGAATCAGAGTTGGTAATTTAGATTTTGATTGTGTGTCTTTTGTAAAAGAACTTGGGCATTTTAATCTTTTTTCAATATCATAAATCTGTGATAAGCAGCACAAGGTTCTTTTTACTAAAACTGAATGTCTTGTTGTGTCTCCTGACTTTAAAATGCCTGATGAAAATCAGATACTTCTAAAAGTCCCTAGGCAACACAATATGTACAGTTTTGATATGAAGACACCTGCTCCTACAAAAGATTATACTTGTTTGATTGCAAAAGCCACATCTGATGAATCTAAATTATGGCACAGGAGGTTAGGTCATATAAATTTTAAAAACTTAAACAAACTTGTGAAGGGAAACCTTGTAAGAGGTCTACCTTCCAAGGTTTTCAGAAATGACCATACATGTGTTGCCTGCCAAAAAGGTAAGCAACACAAGGCCTCCTGTAAGGCTAAATTAGAAAGAACAATCACTGAGCCATTACACACCTTGCATATGGATCTTTTTGGACCTACTTCTGTAAAAAGCATTAATCATGCAAGTTATTGCCTTGTAATTACTGATGATTGTACCAGATTTAGTTGGGTATTCTTCTTGGCTACTAAGGATGAAACTAGTGGCATCCTTCAGAACTTCATTAGACAAATTGAAAACCAGCTTAATCACAGGGTTAAAATCATTAGATCAGATAATGGCACTGAATTTAAGAATAGGGATATGCTTGAATTTTGTGGGAACAAGGGAATAAAACAAGAGTATAGCAATGCCAGAACTCCACAGCAGAATGGAGTTGCTGAAAGAATGAACAAGACCCTAATTGAGGCTGCTAGGACTATGCTAGCAGACTCACTCTTACCAACTACTTTTTGGGCAGAAGCAGTTAGTACTGCTTGCTATATCTTTAATAGGGTAAGAGTGACTAAACCTCAAAACAAAACTCCTTATGAGCTTTTGTTTGGCCACAAACCAATTATTAGTTACATAAGACCTTTTGGGTGCCATGTTACCATTTTAGATACTCCAAGAGTGCTTTGCAAGTTTGATGGAAAGTGTGATGAGGGTTTCTTAGTTGGTTACTCACTAAATAGCAAAGCCTTTAGGGTATATAATTTAGTAACCAAAAAGGTAGAAGTAAATCTGCATGTAAAATTTCTTGAAGAAAAACCTAATGTGAAAGGAGTAGGTTATAGATGGATGTTTGATATTGATTATCTAACTGATTCTATGAACTATATTCCTGTGTCTTTGGAGAATCAAACTAACCCACATGCAGGTACTTCAGAAGTGACTAACAGTGCAGGTACACTACAAACTCCTAATGCAAATGCTTCTGAGGAAGAAGATGAGGCTGAGGAGCTTATTGTTGTGCCTACAGCAGTCAGGCAAGTTGGACCAAGGAAGTCTTCTACTAATTCAAAGGCAGAGGAGTTTCTCACAGAGCTTCAAAACCTTAAAACACAAGAGAAGGAGGCTTATTCTACTGGCATTTCAGAAGATACTCCTGAAATTCTAGCTTTTAGAAGAAAATTGGATGAACTTGCTACAAAGCATTTAAGTGAAGTACCTAAGAACAAAGCTACCAGTACTACCTCAGTTAATTCTGGTAGTGGTCCAGTTAATACTCAACATGCTGATCAAGATGATTCAGATATGCCAGAGCTCACAATAAAAAAAAAAAAAAAAAAAAAAAAAATAAAAAAAAAAAAAAAAAAAAAAAAAAAAAAAAAAAAAAAAAAAAAAACAAAAAAAAAATAAAAAAAAAAAAAAAAAAAAAAAAAAAAAAAAAAAAAAAAAAAAAAAAAAAAAAAAAAAAAAAAAAAAAAAGAAAAAAAAAAAAAAAAAAAAAAAAAAAAAAAAAAAAAACAAAAAAAAAAAAAAAACAAAGAAAAAAAAAAAAAAAAAAAAAAATGAACCTAAGACAAGAGAAGAAGCTTCTTTACTGAGCACTTAGAAGATAATCCTAAGATTCTAGCTTTAAGAAGAGAATTGGAAGAAATTGCTCTAAAGCATTTAGGGACAGTATATGAAAACAACTCTACCAGTACTCCTTCAGTTAATACTGGTAATGAGTCGGTTAATACTGGTAGGTTTGATCCTGATGATTCACCTATGCCAGAGCTCGAAATTTTCACAAGTCTGAGACAGGAATTTTTGATGAGGCATCTTATGATGAAGAGGGTGTGGATAACTGACTTCAACAGCTTACCAATGATAAATTGAAGTCAGTCCTACTCCTAGCTCTTAGTTTCACCATTTACACCCGAAAAGTCCTAATCTTGTGTGATCTAAGTCATCTGTGCAAACTAGAACACAGTGCAACAAAAATCAGGAGCCTCATGCACCTTTTCAGCTCATTCAAAAACAACAAAGAACAATCTCAAAGATCAACATCATTGATTTATTTGCCTGGTTTTCTATCACAGGAGAACCTAAAAAGATTAGTTTTGAAGCTCTACAAGATGAAGATGTGTTCAGCTAATGCAAGAGGAGTGTTACATGTTTAAGCTGCAACAAGTATGGGTTTCTTGTAGATCTACCTCACAGAAAGCGAAGGTAATTGGACAAAATGGGTCTACATAAATAAAAGAGATGAAAGAGGAGTGGTTGTTGATAAATAAGCAGAAAAAAAATTGGGTGGCCCAATCGTACATGCAGGAAGAAGTATTACTATATGAGGTTTTGCTCCTGTGGCAAAATAGAAGGCTATCAGTTATTTTTAGACCCTTTTGCTCTCATTTTATGGGGTCATAAGTATACCAAATGAATGTAAAAAGTGCCTTCTGGTATGCACTATAGAATGAAGAGGTTTATGTCCTCACGACCTCCTGGATTTGTTGATCTTGATCACCCTAAGAAGTTTATAAGGTGGGTACAAAGCGGCTTGTATGGACTGCAGCAAGCCGCCTAGAGCTTTTTATGATACTCTATCAACATTCCTAGAGAGCATGGATACAATAGGGGTACATGACAAGACTTTATTCATTAAAAGTTAACAAGAAGAATATCAATGCTGTTCAAGATGTATGTTAGATGATATCATTTTTTGATCTACCAAAAAGTCTTAGTGTGATGAGTTTTAAGCCTTGATGAAGAAGCGATTTAGATGTGTTCTATGGGTGTACTCACAT
Organism: Tanacetum coccineum; assembly: GCA_026074375.1. NCBI lineage: Eukaryota > Viridiplantae > Streptophyta > Magnoliopsida > Asterales > Asteraceae > Tanacetum > Tanacetum coccineum. The sequence goes on along the minus strand of BQNB010004432.1, from coordinate 47,713 downwards.
TATTCTAGGATAACAAGTCAAACAAAGAAGCAAGGCAGAATCTTCAATCTCAGGACAATAGTAGCCTGAGATACTCAAGAAATTTGATCTTGTAAATGTGAAAACTGCAATAACCCCCATGGAGACCAAAGTGCCATTGATAAAAGATGAGGAAGCTGTTGATGTGGATGTACACTTATATAGATCCATGATAGGTTCTCTCATGTATTTAACTGCCTCTAGGCCTGATATAATATTTACAGTATGTGTTTTTTCTCGTTTTCAGGTCACTCCCAAGACTTCACACTCAATGCTTGAATAGAATCTTTAAGTACCCTAAGGAAAAAACTACATTTGGGCTTATGGTATCCTAGAGAATCACCTTTTGACCTGGAAGCATTCTCTGATAGTGATTATGGTGGGTCAAACCTTGACAGGAAATCCACAACAAGTGGTTGTCAATTTCTGGGACAAAGACTTAATCGTCATGGCAATGAAAGGAAACAGACCATAGTGAATGACTTCTACAACTAAAGCTGAATATGAAGCATACTGCAAATTGCTGTGGACCAGTATGTGGGTTCAAAATCAACAAAAAAAAAAAAAAAAATACTGGACTATGGTTTTCAATTTACATGAATTCCAAAATGCCACATGATAATGAAAGCACGATCTTCATTGTGAAGAACCCAGTATATCATTCGAGACAAAGCACATCGAGATACGCCACCAATTTATAAGAGTATTTGTTATGATAAGAAGGCTATAAGTGTGGATAAAAATCATAGCAGAATTAATGTACTGAACAATTGACCAAACCTTTGATGGACGCACTGTTTTAATTACTTAGTGGTGTAGTATTTGTATGATAAACACATAGATACATTTAAGGGGAGGCTAACTGTATAGTGTGTATACTTCCTCGTAGTTATTTTAACTTAAAATCTGGCTTAATTAGTATTAATGACTGGTAGTTTAGTAGTATTAAATCTGGTAGTATAGTTTAACCAAAATCGTGGCTTAACGTAGTAATAATCAAGTAGATTAGTAATTAGATTCGGGTAGTTAGTTTAAATTAATTATGTCAAACAAAACGCCCTACAACGAAGTTTTTCTTTGTTTTAGTACAAAGTTCCTTGTAGGAATAACATGGATTGCATATGTAAGGCAGGTGCGATAAGTCTTGTATTTGTAATTCCTTCAGTAAATACTAAATTCTGGTTGAAAAAGAGTAATCAGGTGTAACAATAAATTAATTATGGTTGACCAAAGTTAAGTCTAGTAAGTGTAAATATTAATACTGTAGGTTATTGTTAGTGCTGTTGCGAGAAAAAAGACTTTTTTTGTTTAAACACTTTTAAATGTTACCATTACTAATTTTTACGGAGCTATGTCTTGACAAAGAAGCAATAATATAATAAAAAAACAAGGGTTTGAATTTCTCTTTCATATCTTATTTTGGTTTTTATTGCTAACACCTTTTCGCAAAGTAAAAATTTTCTTTATTTTTATAAAGAATACAGTCAATTGTCTTGTTACCAGCATCTACAACTACACTCGTATCTAAACCCAGTAAATTTTCAGTACACATCCATACCTTTTATTACTACTTTCAATTCATGGCTCAATTAAAATACTGCGACAAATATAATCAAGTGAGGTTTTTGCGCAAGCCTGATGAAAGTGCAGGGTTTGCAGAGATAGTAGATTTTCCTACGATGGTTCCCACCTCAGATATGCTTAGACTACTAATCCTACTATCTAATGATTCCCTATTCAAACCTTTTTGTAACTGCTACTGCCAACACTCTTGCTGATGGGACTCTAGAATTACACGCAACTATTGATACCATTGTTTATATAATCACTAAGGCATCTATTAGAAATAGGCTTCAATTAGCAGATGCCTCAGGGATTACCATGTTGCCAAACAATGAGATTTTTGAGGGGATGGGGAATATGGGGTATCCTACTGATGGATCTTTTACCTTTTGGAAAAGCTTTTTCACACCCCAATGGAGATTTTTAGTCCACCATATTTTGCATTGTATAAGCTCTAAGAGTGGTGGATGGGATCAATTTGGTAGCAATATTGCTACTGCTTTGATTTGTCTTTCCACTGGCAGAGTTTATAATTTTTCAAACTAATCTTTGATAGCATGGTGGCAAACTTGAAAAGCAAAACAAAGTTTTTGATGTATCCTCATTTTTTGCAACTGATTTTGGATATTCAAATGGAAAACAAACACCCTGATTCGCAAGTTTTACACACGTAAAATATATATAAAATATAATACTTTAAAAAGAGAAATTAAGAAAATTACCAAGTTACCCTTGATAAAATTCACTCTCAAAAATATATATAATATAATATATAATACGTATATTAAACCGGGCAAGTATGATCACCCGGGTCGTTATCCCCAATGACTAGTGAAATTGAAACCACGTTTAGGCTTGGATTCTGATTTGAATAAAGCAAAGATATTTTTTTGATAATCTATATCTACTAAATAAAAGCAATTTAAACAATTAAACAAATACGGGAAACAAATAAAACGTGACAATTAAGCAAGAAAACTAATTTTGACCCTTAAAAAAGTAAACTAAAATTATAAACCTAAGTTAAGACAAAAGAAAATTTTAGGAAAAAGAAAAACATTTTTTTTTTGATTATTTTTTAATTTAATTTGAATTAAAAACTATAAAACTATTAAAAATAAACTCTTAAAAAAATATAAAAAAATTACTCTAGTTAAAGAAAATGTGCAGAAATTTTCTAAAAATAAAAGCCCTAATTTTTATCTTTTTATAAAAGTGTAATTCAACTAATTAAAACCTTACCCTAATTATTAATAAAAATGCTAAACTTAATTGAAAGTTAACTAAGATTTAACAAAAGGACTAACAGTGCAATTACTAAAAGGATTAACGAAGTAAAATTCTTAACAGACAACGGATTAACTGAGTTAACTAAGAAATGAGAAAATTACAAAACCTACCCTGAGGCCTAACCCCGACTACACTAACGGACCTTTTAAAGCTTAAAAATAAGTTGAAATTAAAAAGTGCTTATAATGAAAAACTTATAAAAGCAAAGTTGGAGATTAAGCTATAATGAACAAATGAGAGCGCTAGCGAAGAGAGGACCCTTGTGCTGTAAATCAAGAAATAAGCTCAAAAAGAACTTATCTTTAAGCTGTTTACAGAAGTGAGGTTTTGGGCTTATTTTCACTTAAACAGCTAGAAAATGCTCAGATTAAGCTCAATTCTAAAAAGGAAAAGTAATCTAGATAGCTTATGACGTGATTAATCTAAAAATGCAAAGAAATTTAACCTAGAAGTGCTTTGGAGCTACTGAAATTAAGCATGACTTAAGCAAACTCAGGAAATAAGCAAAGTAACACCAAATCCAAATAAGCTAGGAACCTTACAAGCTAAACGGACTCTATAACTAAAGGACTTATTTAAAATACATATAATCTATCTATATAAGCTAAAAATCTATATTCATAAGCTAAATTAACAAATTAAAATCCTAAAATTTCTAAGTACTGTTTTTGGCTTTTTATCTTTTTGAAAGACTTTTGACATCAACAATAAGTAATGCTAATAAGCTAGAAAGTGAAATTTAAATCCTAGTGTGTATTAAGCTATTCCTAGACTTATTCAATACTAAAAGATAAGCTACTAAATCCTAAAATTGATGGCTTAAATTGGGGCTTAAACATCAGCAGTACTAACTTTTGTAAGTAACTTACTGGTACAATATGGCATCGCCCCCACCCCTTACCCCGCTAAATTAACTAGGAAATAAGCTAGAAAATGCTAACTACTATTAAATCTATACTAAGCTATAACTAGACTTAATCCTACTTGAATCTAAACACCTAAATCTTACTAAAACTTAACTAAAAAGTTATTCCGTGAAAAAAAAAAAAGTGGCAGTACAAACTATAACATGTCAGTACTAACCTCTTGGTTATAGTACTTTGTGCACTTGCACAAGTGCAACACTATAGTGCAGTTTCTTAAAGGGAAACCCTGTACTTAAATACACTCTAATAAGTGTAATAAACTAAAAGCAAGCAAAATCTAATCCCTTAATGGCTATGGATCCAATATACACAATAAAAACCTAAGCCACAAGCTCCCCTGGTGCTGAACACTTATAATAAGCCATTTCTTTTGAAATTTTGAATTCTAACTTATATAAACTAAATGAAAACTAATTTTAAATGAAAACTTAGCTGACTCAAGAAAATAGCACAAGTGAAATTAACTTTTAGAGGTCAAAGTGCACTAAACCAAACACCCCTTTAAGACTATGACAGTTTTGAGAAAAGCTCTTTAAGAGAAATCTAATGAACATTACGGAAGACCAGATAAAAACCTACTTAAAACAAACTTAATTAACAAAACTTAACAACTAAATAAGCATTAATCTACGATCTATACTATTTTACTATATTTTTGGTTTTTTAGAGGTTTTTAATATATAAAAGATCTATGATTTAAACTAAGAAAATTGAAAACAGATAAACAACTATGAAGATTTAGCTAGATAAAACTCAAACAAGCACTAATAAGCAAAGAGAATAAGCAAATAAGCAGATCTAAATATAGAAAGCAATGATATCATTATTTAAAGCTAGAATTAAAGGAAATGAAAGAGAAACTTACAAACTCCTCTAGCTAAACAAGAGGACCAATAAAGGCAGCTACAAGCTCCCTAGCTTATTAGATAAGCTAGGGTAAAGTCCTTGGGATCTCTTCCAAGTTAAGATCCCCTTCCAAAAGCTCTAATCCAATAAGATCCATGATAGATTAAACTGATTTAAGGTTTAGGTAAGATTAATTCTGAATTCAAATAGCTCTATTTCAGCTTATAGACTGAAAGGGCTTAAAATAAGCTTATTAGCTTATTGAGACAACTTAGCTTATTAAGAGAGTTTATGAAAAAGGAACTTTGAGAGATTAAGAAAAACTGAATTTCATTAATAAAAACTTGCTTACAGTACTTTTAAAGGAAAATTACAAGATTAAAACATTATTAAGCTAAGAATTAAAATTTAAGCTACACTAAATTACTAAAAAAAACTAGATATCGTGTGTGTGAGAAGTGAGGCTCTATTTATAGGCTGCCTTGGAAGATTCTAGCCCTCTTGCCCTGCTCTCCAATCTTTCAATCTCAACCATTCATTTCTTTAATCATCCAAGCATCAATTGTGGCCGTTTGATCAAAAATCCATTTAAAGTTTCAATGATTCACCTCTCACAGGAGTTAACACACCTGGAAGTGATGAGAATAGTCTGAAACCATGTGATTTGATGTACATATAGTCAATATTGCTGATATGAAGGGATGCTGAAAAGATTTGAAGAATGGTTGCTGCAGAGATCAAAAAGAGATATTTGAAGAATTGCAGATTACAGACCCCCCCCCCCCCCCCCCCCCCCCCCCCATCCGAAGAGTTTTATTTACAACATCCTCAGGAAGATTAAATTGAAAGACAATTTGAAGAAACTTGAAGTTAATAAGTGAAGATCATTTAGGGAGGGATTGTTGGGAAATAGATTGTAAAAAACTTAATATGGTAGTATAACAGTTAAGTCTGGTAGTATTAGTTAGTTCTGGCAGTACTAAGTTAATATTGGCCAGTAATAAGTAAGTCTGGCGGTATAAAGTTGTACTGGTTTAGAAATAGCAGTACTTTAGTTAGTATTGGTCGTATGTAGTTATGTCTATTTATATAACAGAATGTATAGTTTCTTAGAGATATCTTAGGAGATATCTTAGGAAAGGATATGCATTATCCTTTCACACATTTGTAAAGCCCATTAGGGTTTCCTTGGTGTATAAAAGGAACCCTACGGCATAGAGTTTTATATGTGTAATAGAAGCATTGAAGCTTAATAGAAATTCAATGGCACAAATTTTAATATCATTATCCTTCTTAATTCCTTGTGTTAAGTTTTCCGCATTATCACTTGATATTCATAGTCAGTGTCTCTCACATTATTGATTTGGATTTATTCAAGTTAGCTATTGTCTTACAAAGGCTATTTAGATCCAAGACCGAGGACCTACAATAAACTTAGGGCAACTTTTTGATTGTGTGTACGTGGTTTAAAGTTTCCACCTCTTAACACACGTGATAATGCTTTGGAAATAACAGGTAGTTTGTGCAAAAGTTTGCGAAGGTGATAAAAGGATAGTCCGAATAAAAGAGGGTGATTGTGCGGGCCGTCATGTTGTAATTGTTGACGATTTGGTACAGTCCGAAGGTACTCTAATTGGATGCCAGGTACATTTGTTTATTACAAGTATTACAATTACATTTTGCTATTGATACATTTCATATTACAGACCGTCCCATTTGAAATTTAAAAATTGCCACCCCATGCTATTATGCAATCAATCTTATTTTTTGTGTTTTTGTTATGCAGAAAGTTTTGGTAGCACATGGAGCGACCAAGGTCAGTGCTTATGTTACTCATGCAATGTTCCCTATAAATCAAGAGAGAGATTTATTCACTCAGATAGTGGTAAGATAATTTATGAGTATTTGTTCAGTTAGTTTGGCAAATGATGGGCGCATAACACCCGTGTTTTAGGGTCATTGTACTGTCGTTAAATAAATTCATAATTATTTTTTAGTATTGTACGCGTTTACTTTTAATTTGAATCGTTTAAGTTAAATCGCTAAGCTAAAAATTATGATCAATGATAAGCACAGGAATCAAACAATTAAATGTTTACATCAAGCAAAGTGTTATAGTAATTATTTTGAGGATAATTATGAACTTTGTACATTTTTTTATATGTTTTTTAAAATAAGTGGGTTCGTAAAGTGTTTAAGTTTCGTGATAAAATACGTTTATGCATTCCCGGAACCACCAAAACTTTTCTACGCTTCAACAAATACCAACAATTATACCCAATACTCAAAATATTACAAAATATCTCATGTATAAGCACTTATGAGCCCTGGATTTTGGTGTATTTTTATAAGAGAAAATCATATTCATTGCTAAAGTCTTGTTAAATCTTAGACTCACAACATCATAGTACATGGACTAATGTTTTTCTCCCACTCTTTTCTTCATAGGAATCATCATCTTGTCTGTCTGACTTTTCTATTGCAATTATTGGCTCATACTTGACTGGTTTGGAATACTATAAGGCGTAGTAACTAATATAGATTACAACGAAACTTCTCATTTTCATAGTGAAACAACACTCTTTTCTTTCCTTTCTTTTGCTCACTTACCCACGGCCAAACTTCAATATACATACACAATCCATAGTTTTTATTTTACCAAGCATACAAGCATTCCTACATCATATCTAAGATATCCTAAGGTGTTTAGAAGGTTTGTTTGGGGTTTACAAGTGTTAAAGCAAGAAGGTTCAAGATTATGGTTTTGCTTGGATTTAGGGTTTTAAGTTATACGTTAATTTAACGTGTTATAAAAGAAATTTTATAAAAACAAGTTATAAAATATTTCTGATATATAAGGTTTGTTATTTTTATCAGATAGTACATATTTTTAGGATTCCAAAACAATAAGAATCGTAATTTTTCAATCAATAACGAAGGAGTTATGAATTTCGCGAGTTTACGATAATAAATACTTTTATAAAACTATTTTTATAAAAGTTACTATTCATATCAGACATGAACATTTTTAAAACATCATTAATATGATATAACTTTTAATAACAAAGACGTGCTCGAAAGAATCGGTAAAAACGGAGCTATAACGAATAAAATACTACATTTACGGGTTTTACGATAATTAATTCTATAAAAATAAATTTATAAACTGTCATGAACAGTAAAAATCACTGTTCATCAGGGGACTAAAAATATGAAAATGTAATATTTTGATAACTCGTCTTAATACGAAAACATGGACGTAAGAAACATCCCAAACGGGCTTAAAACGAGAAAGATACGCACTATTTTATACTTGTGCACTATTTCCTGACGTGAATAGTGTTGGTTCGTTTTTAATATAAATTTTTGCGAAACATTTTAGAATCATTTATATAATATTTATACATGTCTTAAACTTTATAAATATTATTTTACAAAGACAATTGAATTATTTATTCGATTATACGAGTACAAACACACGGATAATATTTATCAAAAGCAATTTAAATATTATTTCACAAACTCAATTAGATGGTGATGTAGCTATATAGAATTATATATGGTAGTAGTTATTCAAAGTACTTAGTACTCATACGACCTATAATTGATTAGGTTGCATTCGGGCGTAATTGTGACGCATTTTCTGTTGTGATTTACATTGTTAAACTCATCCACTCGAGGTGAGTTCATAGCCCCACGTTTTACATTTTATAATGATTTATAAGTTTTGGGGTGAGAACATGCTTTGTTTTATAATTGGACGCAAGTGAACATTTCATATTTAAACTGATTACGTGTTTGCCTAAGTAGCGATAACCCAATGTGCCCACTATCATGAACTGTAAATCACTTGGAGGGTGAGCGCGAATGTTATAAATAGATCTATTTGGGGGTGACGCCCCCGTTCGGGTGATTAGCTATCACTGGTGTCGAAACTACCGAGCCAACGAACGTATACCATGTCGGATTTGGGATGTTCTGGGTTAGAACATCATCATGGGCAATGTAGGCAATTTATATTGCAATTCATTTATGTCGAGCTTCAGTGTCATGAGCTTAGGGAAACGTAATTACATTTTTGTGATGTTTACATTTAATGTATTATCACGGGGGAATCTTGCGGTCCTACACTTATATAATTCACAAACCTATGAATTCACCAACATTATTGTTGACGTTTTAAAGCATGTTTTTCTCAGGAGGTCAATAAGGCACGAGGTGCAAGGGATACATTGGTGGTCGTTATTTTGGAAGTCATTTGCATTAAAGATTTGGTTGCATTACATTTTGGAGAAGCATTTGTTATGAACTAGAATCTTTGTATAATTTAACAACGAATAAGTAAAGCTTCGGGCTTTTGTATCAAACACTTTGCTAAATCCAATGTATCGGTTTTAAAACGACACTTTTAAAGGTCGTTCTTATATATCTTGTGCTGTTGATCTATGAAGTAACGCTCCCAAACCCATATTCCGCTGCGACCCATTTTGGGGGTGTTACAGATTGGTATCTAGAGCCAAGGTTATAGAGAACCAGGTCAAATATTTTTGCTGGACTATAACCGTTTTTAAACATTGCATTCATACAAAGGGGTTTTCACGGGACATACATACACTAGTTGTTTGCATTAGTTAGTTTTACTAGATGCTTACAGGATTCATATACGTGTTCATATTATAGTACGTACGTTACTATGAGGGTCTTACGTATATATACAAAGATGAGTTTGCATTCTTTCGCACATACTCTACAATTATTTAAATAAGGGTTATTTATATAAATAAGGGAACATTTCTTTAGGAAAGGTAGCACTATAAGCTTGTGGGTCCTAAACGCTACCTAAACGTTAAGCTATCGAATATGATATCTTACCATCATTCATTTATGCCATGAGTGCATATTCATATTTACCATACCGGTCTTATATAATATACTTATATAAGTTAAGTTTTGCTCGTTGCAAGCAGTCATGTTTCATCATCGACGGTTACCTACACGTCTGTCTATATTAATTCTGAGTCATGGAGATTCCAGTGAGCTTCTGATGAAGAGATAGAGGAACCAATAAAGGATCAGCCTTTACCTACTGATGCCTCACCTACAGCCCTATCACAGACTACATTGCTGACTCTGATCCAAAGGAGGATGAGGAGGACCCCGAGGAGGATCCTGCTGACTATTAATACTGCCAATGGAGGAGACAATGATAATAATGAGTCATCTGATGATGACGACAATGATGACGATGTTTAGAAGGATGAGGAGGACGAGGAGGAGCACCTAGCTCCGGCCGACCCTTCTACTGTACCTACAGATGATCTTGTCCCCTCAAGCTGAGGATACATAGGCAGTTAAGACTGATGAGTCTGCTCCTACACCATCCACACCATATCATATTTTTTTCCGAGACCAAATCCCGTGCAATACGGATGTATATTTAACACCATACTCTACGATCACCATCTTCTAAGGCATGCATTACTGAGTTTGTTGCTGCACTACCTTCATCATCACTACCACCATCAGTATCACCACCACCAGAGAATATTAAGTCACTTAAAGATAACATAGAGACTAGCATCTAGAATCTTAAGAAGCACCCTGGCCTACAGACAAATAGATTAGTCAGTGTAGCTCTTTTTGTATTGTATCCTACTAAACTTGAGTAATACTCGGTTGGTAGTGTTAATGAAAAACTTGTACTCTTTTACTCAGGTAAAATGATGTATTAAGTATTAACCTACGTTGTTGATTATGATCATGCTACTGTATGATGTGGATTTATTTATGCCATGATTGCTTTTATCTTATACCTCTGCATGAAGTGGTCTCACCTTACATATATGTTGTAATCATTGAGTGTCATGATTTGTCCTTGGATGAAACTTCATATACATTTTATTCCCTATAATCTTCAGGAAACGATGACAACTGTTAATCAAGGAATGAGTGTTGAGTAAATTGAGCGGGTTGTAGCCCAACGAGTGGCTAATGCTATCGAGGCTATTGCTATTTATGAGACGAAAATTGACATGGCCCGCAAGTCAATGAGCCTGACCGAATGACAAGAAGACAAGGTAGCAGAGAATGCTAGCAACAAGAGGAAGTGGGAAGGTAACCACAATGGAAGCTCGAGCCAACAAAACAAAGGGCATAGGGTGCCTAGAGCGCACACTACTAGGCCAATCAGCAAGAAAGCATATGCTGGATCTCTACCTCTGTGCAACCAGTGCAAATTTCACCATAATGGACCGTGCACTGTAAAGTGCGGAAATTGCAAGAAGGTTGGCCACACAATCTAAAATTGTAAAACACCTGCTACTACTAGGAATCAACGAACTCGCACATGTTATGAGTGTGGAAGTCTGAGACACTACAAGAGTGAGTGTCCAATAGTGAAGTTTCAGAAACGTGTGGACATGATCCATGGAGGGGTGAGGGCATCTAAGCCTAAGAAAATGCAAGATGCAATTGAATTTGCAACCAAACTAATGGACAAAAAGATTAGCACTCCTGCTGAACGCCAGGCTGAGAACAAGAGGAAGTTGGATAACAATTCTAAGAACAACCAGAACCAACAACAGCCGAACAAGAGGCAAAATATTGGCAGAGCTTACACTGCAGGGCACGGGGAGAAGAAACATTACGGCGGATCTAAGCCGTTGTATTCTAAATGCAACTATCACCATGATGGTCCATGTGCTCCCAAATGCCACGAGTGCAACAGAGTTGGCCATCTGGAAGTCGAGCCTTGGTCGCAACAATAAATATTAAACCAACGTCACTAATCTTGAACGCTCAAGTTAAAGCAATTTAAAAGGGAATGCAAACGAGTTACTACCCGTGGTAACGAAATATTCAAAAGAAATAAATAAAAATAACAAATAGATTTATTGCCACAACATCCGTTTATTATCTTAAAAATAAGATTACATAAGAACATAAAGGAAATACAAGTTTTATTACAACCCTTCCCTAGCAATAATATCTATTTCTTCCAAAGTAGATCCACGCCAATAGCTAGGACGATGATCGGCGCGAGAATCGCTAGAATAAAGGCCAGATACTAAAAATCTTCTTCGTATGGGACGTAGGCAAGATAAATGCCGAGTGCTATCACGCTCGCCATCGCCAAGAGTGTAATGATATGCAAATTTTTTGAGGACTGGATAAGAGAAAATTTAAGAGAAAGATTTAGTGTTGGATGGAGAAATGAAGGATAAAAATTTAGTATTTAAAAGGAGAGGGTGACCGTTGGTCACTGTTCAGTAACCGTTGGGGTTACTGTTCATAGCCGTTAGAGTAACTGTTCACGTATAAAAAAATAACCAACAGAATATGCTCTCGGCTTCGTTTCCTCACGCTCTTCCAATCCCGTGCTAGATTTTGTCCTTTTTGACTTCGTTTTAGTCCTTTTATGAATATCCGTTACCTGCACAATACAATCAACAAAACACACATATACAACGTATTTTTCATGTATTTTTGATCATTTAAGCTCGTTTTAATAAGAAAAATTGATATGTGATTAAACACATATCAACGGGCATCAAACAATTAAATGTTTACGTTAAGCAAGTGTTAGATTATTAATTAGAGGATAATTATTAACTTTGCACATTTTATTTTTATTGGTTACGTAAAGTGTTTACGTTTCGTGATAAAATACGTTTAGGCATTCCCAGAACCACCAAAACTTATCTACGCTTCAACAAATACCCATTATTATACCCAATACTCAAAGTTTTATAAAACTTCTCACCCATTTTAACATTGTTGGTCAAATTATAAAAAAAATAAAACAATTAGAACATACCATTTACAAATTATACATCTACACTTAATATATATGACTTTAAGCTTCAAGTAATGCAAAATATCAACTCAAGATGTCAAGATATTT